>CM074278.1:1250565-1295565 GCA_037194245.1 Opsariichthys bidens | reverse complement strand
GGTTTATTTGTCATGTTTATTGAGACGACATCCTCATCCGTCCCAAAAGCAAATAAAAATTCGTCGATACATCATATTCCAAGACGTCGGTTAAATACACTGTACGACAGTTCACTAACATATGAGAAAAATCCACCAAATTATCATACGATCACCTGTATCATTCCGCTTCAAAATATCTTCACAAAGATGTTGTAATTCATAAAAAATGACACTTACGTTTGTATGTAAACGTACGTTTTACGATAGAGTTGGATTTTGGGTAACGGCGCTTTAACGAGTGTACGTCGAATGTACGCTCAAAATCAGAGAGGATTGTGGGTAAAAGCAGTGATGGCGAGATGAAGCCTTATGAAGCATTGAACCTTTTCAGCCAAGTGGTTCACAAAAGGGTTCATTTCTCGAAGCCTCATTTGCTCACAAAACCATCTAGTGGCCAAAGAGTATAAAACAATCAGATACATGACAGATGTGCCTGATGTGGTGTGTGATACACATATAATGTGTATTTTCTTGTGGTATATAATGATTGTATTAACATAACTTTGTAATAAATGTATTGTCTTGAATATTATGGGACTGTTTGGTCATAGGCAGACGGGGCAAAATTATAATTGTATAAGCGTCTGGGTTTAACTGGGAAGTGGGCAGCGAATGTGCTTGTGTATCTCGGACTGTGATTTATGGAAACAAGTCAAATAATGAAGAATTATTCAATAATATTATTTTTTCAACTGTTTTAGGGCTAAGGCGATTTCCTTTTTTTTCGACACAACTTCTCCTGCCTTTGAAAACACCCTTTCACGAGGCACGGATGAAGCCGGGGTACATAAATACTTGACAGCAAGCCTATACAGATGTGGAAATATAACTTCATGTCTCTCCCAGTGCTGAAGTGGATCCTCCAATCGCCCAATATTTGGTTCGGCAAGATCCCGCTGGACTTCCACCGGTGCATCTGCTGTAATGTTGTGCCTTCCCCTTGACTCCATCACACTGTCATCCAAACGACGCCACAGTGTGTTACCTGAGAAGAAAACAAAGACCTTGTTAAAAGAAATCTGATCAAAAAATTCCCATACAGGGGAAGTCTTTTTCTTTCTTGCTGGCTCCATTGAAACAACAAGCAAAGCTATCAAAAGTCAAAAAGCCCAAAACTCACTTCTATCACAAGCACACATCTTGATGGGATCCCCTGGGTTTTATGTAGCTGTCAAAATTTCGCGGCAAGATTCGAACCGCTTACTGAACCACTCAGCGAGGCTTCATACGTCATCGGTCTAAACCGATGCAAGCCTCGATACGCGCTTCACTAAAAGCTTACAGGATTTCTCGACACACGCTCCGAAGCCTCGGCACAGAGCGGGACATCACTTGGTAAAAGTAGTGAACGAATGCAGGGAATGCAGTCGTTCACTCAGAATTCGGACAGCACTACAAAATGGCCAACACCCGATATAGTGCACTATATAGTGGATAGGGAGCGCTTTCGGACACAGCCAAGGAAGAAACGCTCGGAATTGTGACACAGGAATCAACAATACTTCGCAACGTGGCTGTGTGACTTTCATAGTGGTGAGGTGTGAGTGTAATTGAATCAAGGTAATGAGCCGCAGCTGGCTAGGGTGATCCGTAACTGGGTGAGGGGCTTGTGGGAAATGTAGTCCATGATGTGGAAGGGCGACCTCTGGTGGCAAGTGGGTGAAAGGTGACGGATTCGTTGAAGTAGAAGCATACATGGATTGGAGTGTGATAAGTGTGCATTACAAGGCAGATATTTCAGAAGTTAACTCATTAAGTTTTGGCCCGACGCAAAAAAGTCAAATGAAAATAATTGATTACGCATGTCACACGTACTCTCTAGGAAGTCATGACGGTCCAGATGGATGCAGGGAATCTCTTACCGCTGTGCTAATTGACTAAAATGGGAATTAGCGGGCATCATAATGAGTCGGTTCGAGAAAGTCTTTCATGCAGCGCGTAAACCCGGATTGCCGGCCGGCCTGAACACCGCCGTGTTGTGGATGTGTCTCCAACACTTTTCTGCACCGGCACTAATTGAAGCCTCCGGCAGAGGAAAACAGAATGTGTCTCTCTCTCTGACAGCTCAGTAAGAGGCCTCGTGCTCTTAAAGATGCACCTGCAGGGAATTTCACACGGACAGATGATTTAGCCAAACCGGACAGGCCAGGGACAGGAAGGCACCTGAAGCGGCACAGGAGAAACACTCTCTAAATTAAACCGCTGAAGTATAATGGCCTTGTTTACTGTAACCGTATGAGAGCAAATACATGTTCCCTATAGCTGGACAACAGACTACACCAAATAACCAGTGTGTTAGAAACGTGGTGTCGGCTCCGTGGACGAACTGTTAATGCAACAGGATGTTTTTTAGATATACTAAAAAAGTACTGGAAATTACTATACAGTAATGCATGTTATTGCTGCTGTTTATTTATATTCATACACAAATACGCAGTAAAATCAAATCACAGATTGCATTATTTTTCTATGCATACATTAGTAGCACATTATTTTACATTATGCACACATTATTTATTCAAATATTATCAAACTTTGTTAATGATTTTGTTCGCACATTGCAGAGTTGTGCTTGGCGTTTATTTGTGATGACAAAATTAAACATGGCAAATTGTGGGACAAACTTTTTGGCCAGGCCAAATTTTATATTTATGTGTGTATATACATATACATATACATATATATATATATATATATATATATAGTAAATGAAAACCTGTAGATGTAGTTTGTCTTTTTTGACATAATTTTGTCTGATACTTTAACCATATTATAACTATAATATATAACCATATATATATATATATATATATATATATATATATATATATATATGTATATATATTACTGTTTATTAATATTCAGTAATGTGCACAAACACTATAAAAGGCACTAATATATGTATATATATATATATATATATATATATATATATATATATGGCAATTATTAAATTTTTTTAATTTAATTTTAAGTTTTTCTCACACAGTGTAAATGAGTTTAAAAATATACAGATGTCGTTATATGAGGAAGGAGGCCATCATATCTCTGCTGTCCCTTGTAATAAAAAAGCAGCTAAAGCCCCAAAATTGTAATAAAAACAATCAGATATTGCAGATGTTACATTTGTCATTGTTGGTCAACCAGAGGAGCCGATTGGCTCGTCGCGCGCAGCGACACCTCACCACTAATGCTGCAAGATTTGATTGACAGGTGGCAATATCGGCCAGCAGCGTCCTCAAGGTTGCTTTGACTTTGAGTTTGTGGTGTTGTGGATATTTGTTTAGCAATGGCAGGGGGAAGATTGAGATGTCGCTGCAGGGAAGTGCGTCTTTATGATGCAATAACTAGAAGTCACGCAATTAAGCAAACAACCTATCCCACTAATTTTTCCACCAAAACCTGTCTCCGGGATTAATGAATATGTATGGCTTGCTGGGAAACATCACCCACTTCCACTCGGAAAGTGATATTCCTGTCGCAAAACAATGCTGTTTTTCCGTTACGGATGTGTCATCGCACCCAGAGAGAAAACGTTTTTGAACGACAGTCAGGCTTGCAACTGAAGCCATGGCTTTTTGTAAATAAGGCTTTTTTCACACACATAAAACAAGCTAAGCAAATCAATATGAGCTGCTATTCCATTCACAAAGAACCTCTTTTATGGAAACCTTGGGCAAGCAAAGGCTATAGTATTGATCTTTGACTAAACAACACTGCTGAATAACCTTGAGAGGGGGGGGGGGGGGGGGGGGGGGGGGGACTTTCTAGGATGTCGAGAGCTACTCAACGATCTCTGTTGTTAAAAAAACATTACGTTTCTTTAGAGCCCTCTGAACCTTTTGTTAAAGAACGCAACTGGAGTTCCTGTCTGAAATCTGACAAATATAGACTACGAGCATTGTAATGGGAGCCAATTAAAGCAGGTTCAAGCCTCGCCTGCGTACGTTAAGCAGTGGCCCGAATACACTCTTCAGTGGGGTTCCATATAGAGCCATAGGGCTCTCCACTCAACACTTTATACCGAAAAGGTTCTATTTAGGGCAAAATGATTGAATAGTCCTTTTAGGGTTCATGGGTTATTTCAAATTCCTCCCATAATAAAGGAATTTGGTCCCACTTTATATTAGGGTGTCTATGTACTTGCATCAAAAACATAAGTGCAATGTAATGTAACACTTTATTTTACAGTGTCATTGTTCTATATGTTACATCTAGTTACTATAGTAACAACTAAAAATGATGCATGGAACTGAGCCTAAACCAAACCCTAAACCTATAGTAAGTACATGTAGTTACTCACAGTGTTGTTACAGTGTAACAAAGACACCTTAAAATAAAGTCTAACCCAAAATTGCTACTCAGAACGTTTTGGTAAAATTTGCATTCATGCTTTATTATCATAACATTTTTTCTTTCATCAAATCAACTTAGATAATTATAATTCATCTAAATGTTACTCAGATAACGTGATATTTAGAGTTTCTGTTGATTAAACCAATCGCCTTCGTTGTATTGACTCACTTTTTTTAAGTTAACGAAAAACAACCCAAGAGGGTTAAAGTAGCCCAATTCCACAGGGAAACGGCGGACAAACACTGGGATGCAGGTACGTGGTGGTACGGGTTTAAGGGATGGGTCAACAGTGTGAGTATGAAGGTAATTAAGAAATAATAAAGAAACAGAGAATAAAGAAACAAGCAGCCGTCATGCTTTTACTCGACCTAGAGACGGCGGCCAGCGTTTTAGCACTGCCATAAAGGGCGGCGAGGCGAGCGGCTCCTACTGAGTGAATTTGTTTTGCACGTCTGCCGGCCGCAAACCTTCGGCAGCCAACTGTAAAATGATCAATGCCAGCTCAGCCAATATGTGAGACACAGCCTTTGGACGTGGACCATGCTGAGTCTGAGCCCATGCTTTTTTATATTTAACATTTTTAATGCGCTTTCATTGCGTTTGCTGTGGAACGCTTTAATCCGTGTGGCTTTCTGCATTGTGACTCCCTTTTATATTGTTTGTAATTCACGGGAAGCCAGTTTGGTTCCTCTCAGCGGTTCGCTTGGAGAGACGAATATTCTGGGACGGAAAAAGAGGGGGGAAATAAAATACTGGGCAAAGCTGGAAAAGAGAGAAGGTTCTGCCCAAGGCATCATGCATTAAGCTATTAAACACAGAGAAAGGTTTTAGAGAAATGGCACAAAAACGGCTTGAAAGGACAAGCCAAACATTTGTTTGGCAGCGTTTTGTGAGATTGTCAAAATATCTGTCAGTAATGTCTGCGGCTCCAGGATGACTGACACAGTGCTGAGAAAATGCCTAATGGGAAGCTGAGAGTTCAAAAGGAACAGATACAGTGGACCGGGTAATGGAGCGGTGCTTTAAGAGCAGATGAAACGAGACCTGGCTGCTGAGACTGCCGAATCACAACGACTCGTGTGTCTGACGGTGAACAGCTGCTTCGACAGACCAAACAGAAAAGCAACACCAATTCTGAGGCCGCGTGAGAGAAAACTCATACGAGTGCTAGCGGGGGACTCAAATCTTTCGAATAAATGTTCACCAGAAAGATTAGTGCAGCGGTGCTTACATCCAGACGGCAGCAGGTGGCGACAAGTGAGTCGTTGAATAATTTACTCAACCGATTCATTCGAAATCATATGAGATGTCACAGCTCCTCTGTTCATTCATACACGAGATGCTTAGGATTTTTGCGGGCTGTGCTTTATTGTGCCAACATTTTGTTTTATTTTTATTATTTTATTTCATTAAAAGTCACCAAAAGATTAGTTCAGTGGTGCTTGCATCCAGACGGCAGTAGGTGGCGACAAGCGAGCGTGTTGCGAGTGAGTCGTTGAATAATTTACATCTCATTTGATTTCGAAATCAAATGAGATGTCATCATTTTGCATGCAGGGCTTTATCGTGCAAACAGTAACATTTGATTTGATTTTATTTTGTTAAAATTCACAAAAAAAAGTTAAGAGAGAGATTGTCCAGTTAAAAGATTTGGGCATTTGTTTGTGTTTGTTCATGATTGCTTACTTTAATATGAGGCGTTTAGCCCCATGTTCTTATATTATATTATTTTATTTTATTTTATTTTATATTATTTTATATTATTTTATTTTATTTTATTTTTTTATTTAAATTAAATTAAATTAATTTAGTTTTGTTTTTGTTTTATTTTATTTTATTTTAATATGTTTTATTTTATTTTATTTTATTTTTAATTTAATTTAATTTAAATTAATTTAGTTTTGTTTTGTTTTGTTTTGTTTTGTTTTGTTTTATTTTAATATGTTTCGTTTTATTTTATTTTATTTTATTTTATTTTATTTTATTTTATTTTAATTTAGTTTACTTTAGTTTACTTTAGTTTAGTTTTGTTTTGTTTTGTTTTATTTTAAAATGCACAAAAGCAGTCATCAGAGAGGCTTTTGCATGCAGGGTTTTATTGTGCCGACAGAAACAGTGTTTCAGCCAACATATTTTATCCATATCTTCGGATACAAAATGCTGGACTAAAGCAAAAATGAGGATTTGATGTTATTTTAATACATAAACGAGATGCCATAGTTCCATCATGGAAGAGAAATATTAGTAGATTCACTTCATCTATAAACAAGATTCCTCACTGATGGAAAGTCCCATTGGTAACATTTTATTTTAAAGTGATGTACTTACTCAAATAAGTACTGAGTAATATTAAGTAAATACATGTATACTTGCTATAGAGTTGGTTGGTTTAGGGTTAATTACTTGTAAATATGCATAATTTACTGTCTTTACTATAGTAAGTTCATGTAGTAACGTTCAACTACGATGTGCCGTTCCATTGTTAAGCTCATTCATGAATGAACTAAACGACTCATTCAGTGTTTAAACAGTTTGTTCAGTTCATTCACGAGAATCATTTAATTCGATGCCTTTTCCGCTCACCAACGATTTGCCAGTGTGTGCTTGACTTAGGTTCGAGTAAAGATCTCGTTCAGTGCCACTATGAATCTTGATTCAAACGCATTCAGTGAAAATGGTGGATTCGTCCAGTAGATCCAACCAATGAATCGTTTGTGCTGGTCCAGTGAATCGTTCGTGCTGGTCCAATGAATCGTTCGTGCTGGTGCAATGAATCGTTCGTGCTGGTCCAATGAATCGTTCATGCTGGTCCAATGAATCGTTCATGCTGGTGCAATGAATCGTTCGTGCTGGTCCAATGAATCGTTCATGCTGGTCCAATGAATCGTTCATGCTGGTGCAATGAATCGTTCGTGCTGGTCCAATGAATCGTTCATGCTGGTGCAATGAATCGTTCGTGCTGGTCCAATGAATCGTTCATGCTGGTCCAATGAATCGTTCATGCTGGTCCAATGAATCGATCGTGCTGGTCCAATGAATCGTTCATGCTGGTCCAATGAATCTTTCGTGCTGGTCCAATGAATCGTTCATGCTGGTCCAATGAATTGTTCATGCTGGTCCAATGAATCGTTCATGCTGGTGCAATGAATCGTTCGTGCTGGTCCAATGAATCGTTCATGCTGTCCAATGAATCGTTCATGCTGGTGCAATGAATCGTTCGTGCTGGTCCAATGAATCGTTCATGCTGGTCTTGTGAGCAGGAAAACCCACAAAACTGGTTAAGTTGAAAAAGATTTAAAGATGCTTTCTTTAATCTTAGAGCAGTTTTCTGTCAGTAGCTTGAATAACCGAAACACAAATCTACCTCTCGTTGTTTTATGCACAGCTCTTCCTGTAAACCTTCAACCTCCAAAGCGTGGTGTGTAGTAACTGCCGTGTGTCAAATAAACTGGGACACCTCTACCATCTCTTCAACAGATTAACTGTGCCCTAGTTTGTGCTGTGTGCAGTGGCTGATGGGAACATTGAGTTTTGAGGCTGTAATTTAGTGTGTGTGTGTGTGTGTGTGTGTGTGTGTGTGTGTGTGTTTGCACGGCGCTAGCATCTGTCCGTGCCATGCGAGGACGTTACTGATGCGTCCTCTGTGTATGAGGGAGACAAATGATGGTGGTCTGGAAAGAGAGGGAGGCTTTATCCACTTTCAGGTCACCTTACAAATTACTAATAGTCTCATCCAGTGACGCATCCGAATCCTCCATCCTCATTGATGGTGTGTTTATAGTTTGGCTGGGCGCTGCTCACACCCTCAGGAGGACTGCAGCTCCTCTCGCAAACATGACCCTCTTCGTTACAGGGCAGTTCAAATACGATCACTGGTTTAGTCTCAGGACGGGTCAAGAGGATTTTGGTGAGTTCAGCTAGTTACTTTTTCACCCTAGATTTTTGGCGTTGATGTTTTTCATTTTACACCAAGATGGAAATGAAATTTTCCAAAAGGCCAAAAACTTTTATATTTGTTTGAGGATTTTATTTTATTTTAAAATATTTTTTTATTATTATTTTATTTTATTTTGAAAACAATTATTTACACCAAGATGAAAATGAAATTTTCCAAATGGCCAAAAAGGTTTATATTTGTTTGAGGATTTTATTTTATTTTAAAATAATTTTTTTATTTTTATTATTTTATTTTATTTTAAAAACAATTACTTACACCAAGATGAAAATGAAATTTTCCAAATGGCCAAAAAGGTTTATATTTGTTTGAGGATTTTATTTTATTTTAAAATAATTTTTTTTATTTTTTATTTTATTTTATTTTAAAAACAATTACTTACACCAAGATGAAAATGAAATTTTCCAAATGGCCAAAAACGTTTATATTTGTTTGAAGATTTTATTTTATTTTAAAATATTTTTTTATCATTATTTTATTTTATTTTAAAAACAATTATTTACACCAAGATGAAAATGAAATTTTCAAAATAGCCAAAAATGTTTGTATTTGTCTGAGGATTTTATTTTATTTTAAAATACTTTTTTTAAATTTTATTTTAAAAACAATTATTTACTCCAAGATGAAAATGAAATTTTCAAAATAGCCAAAAATGTTTGTATTTGTCTGAGGATTTTATTTTATTTTAAAATAAATTATTTTTTTTTTATTATTTTATTTTATTTTTAAAACAATTATTTACACCAAGATGAAAATGAAATTTTCAAAATGGCCATGAGAGAAACTTTGTTCAGTTAAAATATATATTTTTATTTTATTTTTATTCATTTAATTTATTTTTATTTTATTTTATTAAATCCACAGAGACCGAAGTGAGAGAGAATTCTTTCAGATGAAAGATTTGGATTTTATTTTATTTATTATAGAATCCATCGAAACATCTTTGAGGGAGACTTCATTCAGATCAACGATTAGAATTGTATTTTCATATTAGTTTAATTAATTTAATTTGATTTCATTTTAAAATCCACAGAAAAAAATTTAAAAAATAGAAGTTTATTTATTTTAGTATTTTAAAACTAAAAACTAAAACTAAAGTTTTATTTTACAATAAGTGGCTTCTTGAGACAATAACAGAAAATGAGAAAACTCTTGGCCATGATTTTTGAGAAGTTCAGATGCTAACGTCTCCAGACCAGTGCGTTGAGTTCCATTCAGCAGAGCTCCGACGGAACAATCCCTAAGAAACGTCTCCGTGGTTTTTGCTAGACGTGACCTTAAACCAGACTCTCAAGCTTCCTTGAGACGAGTAGCCGAATAAACGTTCAGACAACCCAGACAAGGTCTGTGGTTTGTTCTATTGTCTTTGTTGCACAGTAACACAGGACATGCATTAAAGATTCAGAGAGCATTAATGGACATGTAAAAGGCCAAAGGGGAGATCTAGAACATGCATGAAATATATATGAATCTTTCTAAGCATCGCAAAAGGATGATAGGATGAAATGTTCATGCAGTATAAAAGATTTGGACTTTATGAAATTGCAAAGTCTCCCGAACCCTCCACCAGTTTCCAGCCATTGGTCAGACAAACAAATAGCCACGCCCCCAAACTCACAGCACGGCTCGAGCCGGTTCTCCTGTCAAACAGAGCGAACGTTTCACACATTTCAGGTGAATCAGCCTACGAATGGCTATTTATAGTCGTCTCTGCATATTAATGTGGGATAAGAGAGAAAAGAAAAAAAAAAAAGCATCGCCTTTAAATACCGAAAGACAGCGTCTTTCGAGCTGATATCAGTTCTTTCTCTCTGGGGTTGATTTGACCGGCGTCTGACTGGTGAGCAGTCAGTGTTCCAGTGCTAGCAGTGTGTGATGCTACTGGTCTTGTTTTCATTGGCTATATTTAGACCATGGCCTGCTCCTCTGCAGAATACTAATCAGGACACTGCAAAGGGTTGAGTGAGGATGGCAAGAGGTAGAATCTCTCCGCACAGTGAATCTCACGCAGACACTTGAGCTCTAATGCCGGTCATCTGATGGCTTGGAAATGTCCTTTTCGATCCCAAACATTATTTTTCACGACGTTTGCATAATGGCACTGAGATGTTTAATAGACGTGTATGAAGAGATGAGTGTTTGTTGTTCTCCCCTTCCTTATTTACATTCATCCTGCTCTGCCTCTCTTTCCCTTCGGCTTCTCCGGCCATCTTCACACCCCCGTGCCTCTCTTATTCCTCCTCTTCTCTGGTGGACGACTGTAGCAGATGCCAAATTGCAGATTTATTCACAGGTCTAAAGATGAATGTACATGCACATCTGTTCCTTTATCCTGGCGGGTTCGAGCACAGCCATGCTTGATGTGTGTAGTCACTGATTAAATGGGGGGGGGATAAAGCAGATTTATAACAGGTTTATCAGCATCGGAACTTTTTAGGGGTTCAAGCAAGTAGAGCTGAAACCCTGTTGAAATGGTTCAGCATTCTTCCCTAAAAGGGGTCGGGCAGACCGAACCGTAAGCCATGGAGACTTCAGACTTGGAAGGCTGGTGGTACTCACACCGCCTGCAATGTCTGATTGGCCTCACGGGGGCGCTACAGTGGGGAAAATTGCTCGTAACAAGGAGGTGAAAGCTGGTGATTTTCTGACAAACCTACTTTTGCGATCTACTGCTAGTTTTTTTTTTTATTTCCCCCGATCGGAAGCAAACCGGTGCCGTGAGATTCTCCGCAATCTGATAGTCAATAATTCTCAAAATGAAAGTTCACGTTTCGATTCACAGTCCCACCAAAACGTTCAAAGTGGGTGGAGCCGCTTTTACTAAAATGGCTATAACTCTTGAATGGAGTGAGATATTTTCACCAAAATTGGCTCAACAACAGTGGGGAGAACACAGCCGGCAGGTTTACCCACTTACAAAGCATGTCGAAGTCTGTCATTTTCATTGGTGCTGAAGTGTATCAAAGTGTATCTTGTTCTCCCCACTGTATGCAAGATCTCATTCTGTGGTTGTGTGGAAAAGAATTCGGCCACTTGTACTCAAAAAAGTTTTATGTCATTTACTTACAGAGCAATTTTCCATCCATTTGGAGAACGTAGTTTTACCATAAACAAACTAAGAAACTTAATGTGATTCATATTCGTCAGTCATGCGTAAATGAAATAGGTCAGATTTATGTAATAGTTGAGTTTATGAATAGTGTCTTTTATCTTCAGTTGATTTCATCAGTTGTAGTTCTTGTAGTCCTTCAGTGATTCTGCTTGTTAACAGCAGGCGTTCATCATTAATCATCACTTCATGATCTGATTAACTCTGACGCTGCTTCAACGCTACTTTAACTCAGTAGTGCGCACACACACCACCACTAAACAGTGTTCACTAACCTGTGAACTATTACATAAATCTGACCTATTTCATTTACACATGACTGACAAATATGAATCACATTAAGTTTATTAGTTTGTTTATGCTAAAACTATGTCATCCAAATGGATGGAAAATTGGTATGTAATTAAATCACATAAAACTCATTTTTTTGAGTGTGGTGGCTTTATAACATGAAAAAAACTTGAAAATGACTATAACTACTTCACCGTTAGTCCGGTTGACTTGACAATTGGCATGCGGTGGTGCTATGATTGTGTATGAGAACACTGATGTATCTCCAAAACATGGGAGTGAAACTCGCTGGGCCTGTTTGAGAAGAGGCCTGTGAGAAATTCGAAAGGAATTGGCCACCAGGGGTCACCTTCGCGTTTTTCACGTGCTTAAAGGATGATGTATCGCCCAATTTTCCACATACGCCCACGGAATTCATACCACATGGTAGAACTCTTCATCGAACTGTTGGTTAAATATTGGAGATTATTTCAAAAACCAATTTTGGCGAACTAGTCCTAGGTTTTTGGCTCAACCTCGATAAAAGCTTCATAAACCATGTTGCCTATTGTAAATTACCTGAATTGGTTGTAAATGGTATTTTGCATCTGTGATCCTTGCTGACTTAAATATTGAAAACATAACAGCATTGAACAGCCACTGGATATTTTCTTAAAATGTTGTGCTGGGACTGAATCAGTGAATCATTTTGGAACCTGTAAATGAATCATCCAAACAAACTGATTCAGTTAAATGGGTCGGGTAATATGGTATAACTTCACAGTAGAGATCCATCAGTGTGTTGCAGTTGGATCACTGCATCTGTCCGTCAGTGTTGTGCACTTTAATAGGAGTTTGGTTGAGGGATGGAGGGGCGAGGAGTGTAGTGCAACGGGGCGAGATTGAGGGAAAGTGGTGACAGGTTGTATGGATGGTGAGTACAGTGGCCTTTGATCTCAGCACAGATCTGGACGCTGGGGAATCCATCTCTCTCGCTCCCATATACTGCTACGCCACTGGCACTCAATGAGACCTCAAATCCCCCATACACATAATTAAACACTTGTGCACACTCACACACACACACACTAAAATTATTTAAAAAAAAAAAAAAAAGATTTTGTTCAAAATAAAATGCAAATATCTAATGGGAAACTCAAAAAAAAAAAAAAACTTCATTTAACTTCATTTACATTTATAATAAAGTGCTAACATTTCTAATTTTAGTACTAAATTATTAGCTAAGTAGAAGTACAGAAAAAAAATTATGTAACAAAATGACAAAATGAAAATGAAAACAAAAGCTAATATTAGATATTATTATATTAATACTATAATAATATGTCAATAATACTTAAAGAATGCATGTCTGAAAACATGTATATATATATTTTCTGTAATGAGAGTTAATTTACATGTAGTTGCAAACAGAATGTGGACCATTGAAATAAACTGTAACCAAAAAGTCATTGTCTACATAACTTAGTTTCTATTGTTTAGACTCATTGTTCAAATTGTGCATTATTAGCAAAACTCCTGATGCCTGGGGCAATTAATAACGCCGCTATTTAACTGAAATCTGAAACAGAATTTCATTTTCAATGGATCTATTTTTTTTTTTTTTTTTACATTTTCTATTGATCGTGACGGCAGTTATTCCTCAAATGATGGAGAACAGCATCCTAACTGGGAACACTTCCAGACGTTTTAAAGATTCAGGTAGCTGAATTAAAGTGCTGCAGTGAGATTGTGAAGTCGCAGTGAAGTACGTCAGATAGCAGTAGAATGCGGCATTCTGTGCAGTAGAGCTGGAGGAATTGAGAGTAAAATGACTTTTAAAACAGACATCACAATTCTGAATAGACAAAATAACGTAATTGCTGCAGTCTATTCGGTCTATTTAAAAAAAAAAAATCATTTGAATGATTCAATGACTCACATATGAAGACTTAACTTGATTCAATACTGGATGAATAAGCGTTTTTGAATGAATCTCTTGAGTGAATGATTCAATGATACAAATGATACATTTGAATGATTCAATGACTCATATAAAGACTTAACTTGATTCAACACCGGATGAATCAGCTTTTTTGAATGAATCTCTTGAGTGAAAGATTCAATGATACAAATGATACATTTGAATGATTCAATGACTCACATATAAAGACTTAACTTGATTCAACACCAGATGAATCAGCTTTTTTGAATGAATCTCTTGAGTGAATGATTCAATGATACAAATGATACATTTGAATGATTCAATGACTCACATATAAAGACTTAACTTGATTCAACACCGGATGAATCGGCTGTTTTGAATGAATCTCTTGAGTGAATGATTCAATGATACAAATGATACATTTGAATGATTCAATGACTCACATATAAAGACTTAACTTGATTCAACACCGGATGAATCAGCTTTTTTGAATGAATCTCTTGAGTGAAAGATTCAATGATACAAATGATACATTTGAATGATTCAATGACTCACATATAAAGACTTAACTTGATTCAACACCGGATGAATCAGCTTTTTTGAATGAATCTCTTGAGTGAAAGATTCAATGATACAAATGATACATTTGAATGATTCAATGACTCACATATAAAGACTTAACTTGATTCAACACCGGATGAATCAGCTTTTTTGAACGAATCTCTTGAGTGAAAGATTCAATGATACAAATGACACATTTGAATAATTCAATGATTCACTTATAAAGACTTAACTTGATTCAACACCGGATGAATCAGCTTTTTTGAATGAATCTCTTGAGTGAATGATTCAATGATACAAATGACACATTTGCCGTGGACATCAGTGTTTATATCTGAACTATAAACTTTTATCTCAGTACTTCTGTGATCATTTGAATTATTGTAAGACAGAAATAAGGACACTGCGTGGATGAAAAGACTGTTTGTGAAGCAGTTTTATATGTAAACATGCTCTTTCTGGGTCAGACGCAGATCTGAATTGATCAAAGGTTTAAAAGAGAACCTAATCGTTGTCATTTAGGAATGAGATCGCGTGGGTGTTTGAATGGAGATCTCAATCTTTTAACGATTAATCGTGCAGCTCTACGCGACCTAAAACTAACTCGCGAATTGTATTGAGTTCAGATTTCGTGACCGATTTAGCTCACGCATTTAGTGAATTAGGTGCTAAAACAACCCAAAAATCAGTTGACACCGTTTATTCTTAGAGAGACCGCAAAAGCCAGGCCACAGAAAGAGAGTTCTGCCTCAGATAGTCAGAACTGGCATATACGATTGCAGTTTAACAGGATTTCATGAAGGAGAACGAGAAAACGAGAGACAAGAGGAGCGTCCAGGTGCTTCATCATTCGAGTGACAAGTGCGCAGCGGTCGTGTGTGTATGTGTGTGTTGGAGCAACATGTCCGGCGGTCACCTCACCGCTGTCTGGCCAAGACCCATATTCCCCCTAGCATTTGGAGTCCGTCCAGGCTTCGTCTCCATACCCGATCCATTCCCACACTGTCTGGCTCCGGCACTGACCGGTAGAAGGTGTAAAAGCAGACGACGCCACCCTGAGAAGGAAAGCCATTGTTTTCTTCTAACCTGTGACCTTCATTTAGCCTAGACGTTTTCATCCACATTCATCCTCACGATCCCTTCTCCAGCCCTCATCCGTGTCACTGTAGGTACACCAGCCATCTGGATGTGGCTGACACTATAAATCTCTCGAATCCAAAACTCCATCACCATGGGAACTGCTGAAGAGGTCAACACCCTGCCACGCAACCAATCACGTTCAGCCGATCCAGCCCGGAATTAATGAGATTCAAATTCAGGGTCTCAGAAACAGATGTAAAGGGTTCTTGAAGAATGTGAATCTTCTATGGGACGCACATGTATGTTGGCTTGGCTTTAAACACTATGGGCCGAATGTACTAATGTGAGCATTAAAGTCCCCAATATACTTCAAATGGAATCGAAGAACGAACTGATCATTTTGAATTAAATCAGGCCAAACACGGTTCGTTTTGTGAGTTTGAAATGGCCTGTCAACATTCGACTAACTAGATAGCCGCTTTATAGTAGAAAATGAAGTTGTGCTTGAGATGAAATGAGGCACTGTCACTGGTTTTCATGTTTGTTACTGTAAAGCTGCTTGCTTTTAAGCAATCTGTTGATGCTTATAAATAAACGTGGCGTGACATTACTGCAGTGTCAGTCTGCCGAGCTCGCGCTAACATACCCATGTTGTTACGATCAGATGCTTTCTATGAAAGAGCTTCCTGTTCTCTCTTTCTTGTTGTGTTTATTTCGTCACTGAGAGGAAAGCGCTCGGCACATATTTATATATTCATCTGACCGTCACTCTCAGCATTGTGGTCAGACGTTCGATAACTGCTCACGTATTTCAAACATCGTTTCACACCTGACCGAAGGATGAAAAAGAATTTTTCAGTGAGTATATCGGGGCCTTAAGGGTGCGTTGACACGAAAACGATGTACTAGAGTTGGAAAAGTTTTTGGGTACAGATGACAATGGCATCAAACAATCCCTGTTCACATGGATCAGCGAAAAATGCTGCATTCTGCTGTCAGGCCAGTAGATGGCGATGGCATGCGTGTGATTTTTTTTGTTTGTTTGTTTACATGGAGACAACATAGCTTTCAAAACCCGATTTCAAAAAAGTTTGCGTTTTCAAGCCAACAAAACATCGTTGTCTCGTAAATGAACGACCAAAAAGGTTTTGTTTTAGTTGAAAATGTTGACGTGTAAACGGCGCCTTAAGATTACAAATACATCTCCACTATGACCAACCAATCTACCGAGAGCAGAGCCACCGTCGCAGCCATGTCAGGCATGAAGACGTGACGTTACTTTGTCAAATAGTGGCGCTGAGACCAGGAAATTAACTACTGTAGTAAATGATGTGCATGTATTATTTAAATACTCTCCTCCCATAAATGTTGTATCTGAAAGGGAAACTCCTACAAATGCATATGCAATAAGGCCAGCTGCAAAAATAACCCTATCCTCACCTTTTCATCACTAAATTCTAACTTTTTAACAGGAAAAAGTTGTAAGTAAATCTGGCCCCAAATGTTCTCAAGTGCAGTTAAAAAAAAAGAATCCTTCTCATTTTTTAAAATGCATGCATTGAAATGTATGACAATGTCACTAATCAATTATACTTCAGGAGAATATATATATATATATATATATAGTCCTGAACCATAGAGCAAGTTTTAGGGCTGGGCGATATGATGATATTCAGTATAACGATTATATTTGGATAATTGACCCTTCGCAAAGACCCGCCGCCTTTAGTTACTGTTGCTATGTCCGACAAGCCATGCGCCATCTCTTCATACTAGTTCATTTATAGCATCAAATAAACATGAATGAACATCTGAAGGAATGTTGTTTCAAGCGCGGAAGGACGTGAGGACACGGTTGGTTAGATCGCCTGTCAATCAAACTGTTTGCAAAGGGTCAATTATAAGGCAATGAAGAGATTTGAATGTCAGTTAGTTATGTTCCTGTTATGATTCCGTTCCGTTGTCCTCCAGAGGTCGCCCGCTCATATCATGGACTCCATACGCCACACTACACTTCCCATAAGTCCCTTATGCTTGATTACGGCACAGCTGCAAACAATCTAGTGCATTATTTAAGCTAACCCTCTAACACTTGTGATCTGCAAAGTCTTGTTTCACTGTTACAGTTCTGAGCGTTATTCCTGTCTTGCCTGTGTAGTTTCCTGATCCTGCCTGTTTCTTTGGTTTTTGATGTTTATCTGCCTGCCTCTGACCATTCGCCTGGATTATTTACTACGAGCTTGCCTTTTCCCTGTTATTACTGTTTGCTGTTGAGTTGACCATTGCCTGTCTGACTGCGTCTTTGAATAAAGCTGCACTTGGATTTCAACCCTCTGACTCGCACAGTTCCATTAAGAGACTTGCGTTTTCGTCAGTATTGTTCCGTTAAGATACAAAGTTTTGTTCTGAGTGAGAGTGTATCCAAGAAGCATCAATGAAGATATAATACATTTATGTTTTAAGTGACGAATAGCTTTGACGATTTAAAAATGTCATTGATAGTCACTTGAGCGGCAATGTTGAGAAATATTACATACTTTGCATGTCTGTGATTTTAGACAACATTAGGGAGCATTTGGATTGTAAAAAGGAGGCTTGAATATAAAGAGTATCCAGTGAGCACAGTCTCATTGAAAGTTGAGGAGATGTGGGACAGCAGTCAGCAGCCACAATAAACCCTACGGCGTCTCGTATGACAAAGACAGGAGAGCAGCACATACACTTCATGAATCTCTCTGGGAAAGGGTAGCATGAAGGGACCCTTTGCTGAAAAATCTCATATCGCATCTAGTCTGCCCAAGGCGTGAGAGACTCGCCAATTTGTAAGAAGAGTCTAAGGCTGGATGAGACCGAAAATTGAACTTCAAGCCTCAGTGCTAAGTGCTTTGTTTAGTGCGAAGCTAACGCGCTGTGATGGCGGCATCGTCTCTGTGACGGAAACACACACAGAGAGATGGATTGTCATTGGACATCTTACAAAAGTCTTCACTTAAATACACAGTAAGTCTGTGCAAAGCAATAAAATCTGAACGCATCCGAGTTTTTGAAGGCTCTGTAAACGCAGCAGCTACGGCTCTTTAGAGACACGTTTGGTTAGAAACTGAGGGGAGCTTCAATCTATTTTCATTACGAATAAATGATTGTTGCTTGTCAAAGAGAGGAAAACCACTCCGCAGGATGTTAATAGAAAAGTTTCAGATGTCTTGCCCGGGGCTATCAGTGACAAAAGTTTTAGCAAATTAAGAAATACAGCTGGATGTGCTGCTTGTCTTGCCGTAATGCAGAAATGAACTAAGCGAGGGGAGGTTGCACTTTTTTTTAGTATTTTTCCCATGTAGGGTGTTTTTGAAGAAGTCGTCATATAGGAGCCTATGCACTAAAAAAATACACATTTGTAGTTATTTTTGTGCACGTTATTAGTGAAAGTGGAAGTCGTGACGTATTGTCAAGTATGGTGACCCGAAATTGGTGCTCTGCATTTAACCCATCCCAAGTGCACACACACACACACACACACAGCGCCCGGGGAGCGATTGGGGTTAGGTGTCTTGCTCAAGGGCACTTTAGTCATGGTGTCGAAGGTGGAGAGAGTGCTGTTCATTCACAATCCCCACTTTCAACTCCTGCCGGCGTGGGAATCGAACCAGCAACCTTCAGGTTACAAGCCCGACTCCCTCACCATTAGGCCACGACTACTACTATTAAAGACCAGATAAAGTTGAACAAACATTCTATTAATGTTACTGGAAGAACGTTTGTTCATAACTTTGGAAGAACCTTGCCAGAACGTTCCCTGTAAGCTGGAGTTTGTCAATGTTGACAGAACACTAAGCCCACAAAAAATCATATGTGAGCTGCAAGATAATGAACAACAAAACAAAACTCTGTTGACGCAAATGAATGATTTTACACATCGTTTTTGTCTTTTTGCACTCACGTAATGGAAATGTATTTGTATGTGGGCTTATGTGTTTGCAAACACCAACTGGTAATATTCAAAGGAGCTGAGCAGCTGAATTATGTGTGTGTGTGTGTGTGTGTGTGTGTGTGTGTGTGAGAGAGAGAGAGTGAGAGTGGTCTGCCATTATGTACCTCGTCCATTACTAAAACCGATGTAGCCGCTCTCTCTACTCTCTACCAATGAGGGAGACACGGGAATGTTGGTGGTGGCTGACCTGTTCGGAATAGAAAGGCTGGCATATGGTCAGGCTGGGCAAATTGTGGGCTCTGAGAGTGAGGAATTACATGATTCAAGAAGATATGACAGCAAAAAGGGAAGAACTGTTGGCGGTGTGAGAGTGCGTGTCATTTTGAATAGGCCATCGAGTAAGGATGGGGATTGTGCTCCGAGCCGCTTCACAGCCTCACACACCTTCGAGTGTCGAGGAAAGGTCAGGTTCCTTAACATCCGTGCCGAGCTCTCTCTCTCTCTCTCCGACACACACACACACACACACTAAAAGTATCTCAGGCTAAGCACACACGTTCTGCTCTGCATGACTCCGAAATGGATAGTTTAATAATAAGGCACAGTTTCTCCCGTCAGTTTCTATTACCCCCAACATACAAAAGCAGTGTATTTTTAATCACATGTCGGGTTTACAAACAACAACAACAGCAACGTGACGGTGCAAATAATGATTTTTATTTCATTTCCGTGAAGTTTAGGGTACGATTTCTTTTTGTGTGTGTGTGTGTGTGTGTGTGTGTGTGTGTTTGCTCTCCAAAACACGAAACGTTTTTTTCTTCAAAAATACAGTAAAATGTTAACATATAAATTTAGAATATCTGTTTTCTATGTGAATATAGAGTACAGTGTAATTTAATCCTGAATTTTCAGCATCATTACTCCAGTTTTCAGAGTCACACGATCCTTCGGAAATCATTCTGATAGGCTGATTTGATGCTCAAGATTATTATATTATTATTACAGTTCGGATTTTTGTGGAAACTGTGATACATTTTATTTTCCAGGAGTTTATTCAGCATGTATTCAAATGTACAGCAATGTCATTTAAACAGCGATTGGTGATTCTCTGACTCTGACCGTCTGAAAAAGACGAGTTCAGTTTCATCAACATTTAAGAGGATCATAAAAATGTTGTTATTTTGATTTATTTCTGTCCTGAACAAGACAAAATGACTGAATTTATAAAAAAAAAAAAAAACCTTGTCCAACTAATAGTTGTGGTAGTTGTATATGATCGTTGTTTGTGAGTCATTTTATAATTCACTCGTCACTGCAACTTTTTCTCAAATTTTGTTTGCATTTCACAATTCTGACTTCTTTTTCTCAGAATTGCGAGATTTAAACTCACAATTGCAAGTTATAAAGTCAGAATTGGGAGATATAAACTTGCAATACTGACTTTTTTTCTTGCAATTGTGAATTTAGTATGTGAGTTTATATCTCATAATTCTGACTTTTCTCAATATTGTGAGTTTATATCTCATAATTCTGACTTTTCTCAATATTGTCAGTTTATATCTCATAATTCTGACTTTTCTCAATATTGCGAGTTTATATCTCATAATTCTGACTTTTCTCAATATTGCGAGTTTATATCTCGTAATTCTGACTTTATAACTCACAATTGCAACTTTATATCACTCAATTCTGAGGGAAAAAGTCAGAATCGTGAGATAAAAACTCACAATGACCTTTTTTGTGTTTGTTTCACACTTATTAGTATTTCAAAGTATTCTAAAGTATTTAGATTAAGTCACTAAACTTGAGTAATGGAACGAAATACGTTACAAATGACTTTTTAACGCACGTATTTAGTAATCTGTAGTGAAACACATTTACCCAGTGCTGATTATACGTATCTTTACTGCCACGTTTAATGCGTTCTTAAACGGTGTTACGTATAACATCTGTTATTATATCATTATACCGTGTACTTTGACAGATACGCACATCAGACGCTGGCTAATAAGTCTCTGGCTTCTTTAAAAACCATCCTGCTGGTTCATTCTGGATTTTTTGCATTGCCGATGATGGACTTCCTGTGTGTGAAAGACGTTTATCCCTGTGTAAATATCTTGTTTGGCTAATATGAGCTAAATTAGGCCCGAGGCAGGTGACTCACGGTGTCTCAGTCATGCTGTACTGTCAGTCTGAGGCGAGAGCACAGCTGCGTGTTCAAGAGTGTTCCTCAGTTTCATGTCTCGCTTTCTGCAGAAGTTCAGCACCTACCGTCGACTGTTTGTACGCACGCGGCGTGTGAAAGATGCTCACCTCTGATCTCTGCTCTCGGGGCGCCGCAGGATGACGCAAAATCTTAGACACACACACACACGCGGAGCAGACATATTCATCTAAGCACACTTAAAAGACATGTTGATTTTGTGCGAACACATGCTGAGTGTTACGATTTCACCCTTGGCCTTCTTTCTAACCACATCATGGGAGCAAACGGTGTCAGAATGTGCCGCGCTCTGTCTTATCTCTGCGTCCGGGTTTAATGTTAATTCATATTCCAGTTCTTTTCATGCTTGCTTTGGTTCCGCACGGGAGGCATACGGAAAACCATTTTACTTTATCAAGAAAGCAATACTATAATTTTAATCTTTATGTTAAAATTCTACTCTTTCGAAAGTCAAAGTGTTATCGTTTTACATGACATATTTATTATTACAAATCAATGATAGAGTAAAAATCACATTTTATTATTATGGCATTATTGCACTAATATATAATACTTTTTGTTTATGCGTTCACTAGTTTATTTGGAGTCACTGTCTGATCATTGGTATTTCAATATTAATTATATGATATTTCATATATTAATCATTTATTGTCCTTTTTACGGTTTTAATTTGTATTTCTTCGTTTTATTGTTTCTATTTAGCTTGAAATATTTTTATGTAACAAACTTAACATAACAACATAAGCATATAACAGCTGTAACACACTGTAACATTAACATAAACCTTACAGGAATAACATTAAAATAACATACAATGTAACGTAACGTAAATATAACTACTGCAACATAAGAATAGAACATAAACTTGTAAAACTTGTCATTATTTCATTGATCATTTTTTAAGGAGCCACTGCCTCCATTTACTTGGAGTAAACAGCCCTGAACACATCCAGATCACATGCACACAGACTTTTAAATTTAAACCAAGAATAAATAAATATATGAAATAGAAAGAAATGACCCATCTGAGCCTTGACGGTCACTTTCGCTCCAGCGAACTAAGACAACCGAAGCACAGAGATCATAATGAGAATAACGACAGTGTCACCAGACGGAAAAGAATGGCGTGAAAAATGGAATAGCATGTGGCAAAGGGAGAGAGCAAGAGAAAGATGAGCGTGAGCAGGAAGCATGCAGGAATAGAGAGAGAGAAAGAGAGAGAGAGAGAGGAGCTGACAGTAAACCCAGTAAATCCACTGGGCTTTTCAGATGCAGACGCAGAGCAGAAGAGACAACGGCTTTAGGGGCCAGAGAGCAACGGTCAGAATACCAGAGAGAGGGGAAAATAGAGGTAGACTAGGAGAGAGAGAGAGAGAGAGAGAGAGAGAGAGAGTTAAATAAAGAAGGTGGCAGAGGAGGCAAACAGGCTGGAGCTGTCAAGAATGTGCTGTCTGGAGATTAAAATCAGGGGCTATTTAAAGAAGACCAGCATGCAAAACATGCATTCCTCCTCATACATACAAATAAACATACACACATGCAGAATAAACACTGGCAGACATCTTCAGAAACGGCCGGTTTAGAACAGATAAACTCACCTATAGACGCTTGAATATTTTCCTGTATCGACATACAGAGGATATCAAAATATGCTGACGGTGATTTGACGGTCAACACAATGCAGCAAATGCATTTCATTTTTCTTTCCTGAGTGTTCATGCTAGTCCATGTGTAATTGACTTTATCTCTCACATAGTGAAGAAAAATCGCAAATGAGATCTCTTTAATGTCTCGATTGTCTCGAAGTTATTAGACAAAAAAAACAACTGAGATTAACCAGACAGCAAAATGAGATGTTTACTGATGCGTAATGTTGAATGTTGAAAAACAACCCCAGTAGTAGTGACATAAACATAACATACTGTAACATAATAACAGAACATAAACTTAACAGCTGTAACAGAACAAGCATACTGCAACAACATTAATGCAAATATGTAACACTGTAACATTATCATAACAAAATCTTGATTAACATAACATGTAACAGCAAAAATATAACAAACATGACTTAATATACAATGTAACATAATATAACATGCAATTAACATATTATAACATAACATTAACATAAATCATGCATTAACAACATTTGCATAACATTAAAATGATACATATATATATATATATATATATGTTACATAACATGACCATAACATACTGTAACAAAACAATAGAACACAAACTTAACATAACAACATAAACTGTAACATAACAATAGAACAAACTTAACAACATAAACATATACCAGCTATAACACAACAAAGACACTGTATCATAACAAGCATAACAATGTAACACTATAACTTTATCATTACAGAACTTACTGTAACATAACATTAAAATCACAATGTAACATAACAAACATAACATACTGTAACATAACAATAGCACAAACTTAACATAACAACAAACATAACAATGTAACAACATAAATATGTAACACTGTAACATTATCATAACAGAATATATTGTACAATAACATTAACGTAACATAACCATTACTTAACGTATAATGTAACAAAACATAAACATAAAAGTAGCATAATTTAACACATAAAAAACTACAACATTAACATAACAGAACTTACTGTAACATAAAATTAAAATAACAATGTAACATAACATACTGTAACATAACAAAAGAGCAAACTTAACATAACAACATAAACATAACAAACATATAACACAACAAACCCACTGAACAAAAACAATGTAACAACATAAATATGTAACACTGTAACATTATCATAACAGAACTTACTGTAACATAACATTAAAATCACAATGTAACACAACAAACATAACATACTGTAACATAACAATAGCACAAACTTAACATAACAATGTAACAACATAAATATGTAACACTGCAACATTATCATAACAGAGCTTATTATACAATAACATAACATAAACATTAGCATAGTTTAACACATAACAAACTATAACATTAACATAACAGAACATACTGTTACAGAACATTAACATAAAACGGAGATCCGCGTTAAATCTGAAGAGCTGGAGAATCCTCTGAGCAATAACGTTTCCCTCAGAGTTGAATTGGCCGCTTTTTTTCTGAGGGACACGGAGGCTGAACATCAAGTTCACCTTTAAAAGTGTCTTGACGTATCGCAAGGGTAACACTTATTTTTCCAATCTATCATTACTCGCCATTATTGCCGTCACCTTTATTGCATTATTGTTAACCTGCGTTAAAATTATGCATTAACTATTGGCAAGATTTTAAAAAGGCTGCATTGCGAGGCTGAGCAGCTGTCTGGCTAAACGGTCAACGATATTTTCCGATATTGATGTTAGTTCTTCAGTTTGATGAAGAATTGCGAAGAAACGTTGGAATAACATGCACCGATGATTGTTCGCAAAGACCGGCGACATGCAAAACATGGTGAATTTTGATTTCGTGTTGACATGAGTCTTGTCGAGTGTTGTTTCTGAGCTAAGTTGAAAGATACATCATGTTTCCATGGGCATACCAGAGTCATCCTTCTTACCGTGTGCAAAGAGCATGTACCGTAAAATAACATCACTATACCTCACTAAACTTCAATCTCATACACAATTAAATTACCTTAGACAGCAAACATGAGTGAAGGCAGTAATTTTCAGCTGCCTGGTCAGAAGAGCTTGGGTGTGTTGTCTGTAAATATTGTGGGCAGGGAATTACGCACATTAATGTGAAAACCATAAATGCATGGATGTTTTGATATGAGCAACTTTGCACGGATACAGTGTGTGCATGTAAGATGACTCAGTCTCAAATCTACTGCATGATGTCACTGGACCACTCACACTCTGATTGGTTAGATGAAGGCATGACTTGCATCGAGGGCTTTTAAAATGTATTTCACTACAGATCACAAAATACATGCTTTAAAAAGTCATTTGTAACGTATTTCGTTACATTACTCAAGTTTAGTCACTTCATCTAAATACTTTAGAATATTTAGAACAAACACAAAAAAGGTCGTTGTGAGTTTTTATCTCACGATTCTGACTTTTTCCCTCGGAATTGAGTGATATAAAGTTGTAATTGTGAGTTATAAAGTCAGAATTATGAGATATAAACTCACAATATTGAGAAAAGTCAGAATTATGAGATATAAACTCGAAATATTGAGAAAAGTCAGAATTATGAGATATAAACTCACAAAATTGAGAAAAGTCAGAATTATGAGATATAAACTCGAAATATTGAGAAAAGTCAGAATTATGAGATATAAACTGACAATATTGAGAAAAGTCAGAATTATGAGATATAAACTGACAATATTGAGAAAAGTCAGAATTATGAGATATAAACTCGAAATATTGAGAAAAGTCAGAATTATGAGATATAAACTCACAATATTGAGAAAAGTCAGAATTATGAGATATAAACTGACAATATTGAGAAAAGTCAGAATTATGAGATATAAACTCACAATATTGAGAAAAGTCAGAATTATGAGATATAAACTCGAAATATTGAGAAAAGTCAGAATTATGAGATATAAACTCACAATATTGAGAAAAGTCAGAATTATGAGATATAAACTGACAATATTGAGAAAAGTCAGAATTATGAGATATAAACTCACAATATTGAGAAAAGTCAGAATTATGAGATATAAACTCACAATATTGAGAAAAGTCAGAATTATGAGATATAAACTCACAATATTGAGAAAAGTCAGAATTATGAGAAATAAACTCACACACTAAATTCACAATTGCAAGAAAAAAAGTCAGTATTGCAAGTTTATATCTCCCAATTCTGACTTTATAACTTGCAATTGTGAGTTTAAATCTCGCAATTGTGAGAAAAAGAAGTCAGAATTGTGAAACACAAACTCACAATTGTGAGGGAAAAAACTAATTGTGGGAAAAAGTCGCAGTGACGAGTGAATTATAAAATGACTCACAAAACATGAAAACAGCCGTGGATCATCCAGTAATGTTTATATTCATGTTTAAATGACATTAAAACTCAAAGTAATCACTTTGGTAATCTAAAACACTTTTCAGGTGGAACTGTAATCCGATTACCACACATTTAAAATGAAATACAGTCACTCAAATTTTGTGTTTTAAATTCGTCACTAAGTGACTTGTTTTTCGTTACTCCTCGACCCTGCTAGCGTCACACTGCTGCTGAACACCGCTCTCTCTCCACTTCTTAGTGCTTACTCCACAGTATTATTGGAAATGAAGGCCGCTTTTCCATTAAATCTGCACAGAAGCAAACAGAACAACATGCAGTGATGTCTCTGTCTTTCAAACAGTGCTCGAAAACAGATGTACGTGTCCTGACTTGTTTTGACAGCGGTCTGTCTCTCACTCCAGCCGTACGGTTTAGGAGCAATCTTTTTGAAAGCTGCAGCTTAAATTGCATAAACAAAAATGTTTCAACAATTTCAAGAAGTATTTCGTACACGAACAGAACTAGTGTTTAGAATAATTTAGGGCAGGGGCAGGCAAGTTCGGTCCCAGAGAGCCGCTGTCCGGCGGAGTTTAGCTCCAACCCTAATCAAACACACCTGGACAAGCCAATCAATGTCTTCAGTACTTCGAAGGCTATAGGCAGGTGAGGGGTTTGATTTTCAGGGTCGGGGCTGAACTCTGCAGGACAGCGGCTCTCTAGGACCGAACTTGCCTGAACCTATTTAGCGGGTTCAGTGCAGCGTTTGAGGCAAGATTGTACAGTAAAAAAACAAACAAACAAATAAACATTCTTATGCATTGGTCAATTTTGAGATGTTTCTTCCATCTTCTTTCAGACTAGTGGAAAGAAAACATCCCAAATGCACATTTAAAGGGATAGTTCACCCAAAAAATGAAAATAAATTAAAATATCTTCTTTTGTGTTCAAAAGAACACAAGCTTTGCAACAACCTGAGGGTGAGTAATTGATAGAATTTAAATTTTTTTGGGTGAACTATCCAATTTCAGTGTTTATTTTATTGCACTTTGTCTATTTGCATCTGTAGATTTCATTTACAATACAGTATATGTATCTTTAAAGGCACTTTTCTCAATGCTCTCAATGAGTCAGAAATCTCTGAACACACTAAACTTCACCGTTTTATCCAATGTTGTTTTATGCGTGTATGCAAATTAGCTCATATTTAATTAGGTGTCTCATTTGCATATTTAAACACAATATCTCAGAAATCGTTTAATACACAACAACCGTCTTAATGTACCGTCATCAATCCAGCCGTTCGCGAGAATAACGAATCATTCAGTGGAGCTCGATCTTGTTCAGTGAATCTGTTGATTCAGTTCACAAAACCAGTCTGAATAATTCATTCACTGATGATTACTAATCAGTTCAGCTCACTGTTGCAATCCAGTTGCGGTGGTTAACAGACACACGCTAGAGATGAAAATGATATTTTAGTCTGTTGCTCACTTCAAAAAAATCCTAAAATGGTGCTTTTGCGTGCTTTCTGATGACAGCATTTCTATTTTTTGGGTGAACTGTCCCTTTAATTAGTGGATATAAATCCCTCGGCACTGTCTGTCTCGGCTTTCTTATCATATCTTTTGCCCATGACACTTTCTTTTCCTCTGTCAGGCTTTCTCTTCCACTCATCCACAGTCTCTCTCCTCTCCGATTCCCTGCTCTCATTCGCCGTCCTTTTCTCTCCTTGTCTGCCCTCTGTTTCTCTCTCTCCCTCGTTTTTCGTCTGTCAGGCACAGGCCCATCCCATCCATTGACTCATCAACAGCTAGTCACTTATCTCCTTCTCTCCATCCCTTTCCCGGAAGGATAGATCTCTCTTCTCTTCCCTTTGTTTCTCTCCATCTGGGGCTGAAATTGCCCGAGCAGACGCATGGCGCGAGGTGTCAGAGTATGGCAGCGGCAGGCAGAGACACCGAGCTCAGACCTAGACACAGAGCTATTCATTATTCATAAAGCCATTTCTAAGAGCGGTGAGGACCCGCGTCGTGCAGGAGCTCATCCCGTGCATGTTCACAGACACGCAGAACCATTCACCTGCTGCCTGGTTGGATTTCAAGCCGTGTTCAGGACGACACGCCAGGGTCGGCCGCCAAAACAACTTTATTATTGAAGAGAGATTTATATAGGGAATCATTAATGAAACTAGCAGTGATATCTGCTTCACGACTGCTCTCTGTCGATCCATCATGGGCGTGACGAGATCTCATTCCTCGCGAGATTAAAATGTGACATCGAGGTGAAAAGCAGTGTCGTGTTATGGCCATGACGGAGCGTGAGGGTAACGTTATGCCATCAACTAAATTTGCATTATGCCTCCACTGTCGTATTGCTTTTTATAAAAACATAAAATCCCTTTAGTTCAGTTGGTCTCTTCAATTCCATCCAGCTCATCCAACGCGAGCAGCAGAGCCGTTCAGATTTCACTGATCGCGACAAGATGACTGACAAGACCATGGCGGAGGATTTCTTGCCCAACGGAGCGTAAGCGTCTGATAAATGTCTTATCTTGTAGAATTCACGATCAGCCCCGCCGCTCTCTATTCACAGAGTAAGCGCGAATCGAAATAGAAAGCGAAAGTAAAACGCGAGAGCACGTTCAAATGCGATTTCAACACCCTGCATTTTGAAAGTCAAACAGCGCTTCGTTACACTACAGTTTTAATCCGTCAGATAAAGCGACCTGTGTGAGTAATAATTCGTTAATGCACCGTTCGTTAGAATGAAATAAAATGATGTGAGTTTAAGTGGTCAAACCTTACTGTGTTCAAGTTCAAGGAAGAAGGAGGCGAGCGTTAAACGTAACTTTGATCGTAACCTTAATTGTAAAATAAGCACAAACGACAAAACGAATGACTGCAGCATATAAGCATAATAAAAATAGCAAGATAAAATATGCAAGGCGCTCGGACTGCTTCATACCATAGTAACGTTAAAAAAAACTATGATCCCGTCAGATGGTTTTCCATTGTTTTCACATTCATTCACTGCACCAACAAGCGACGCCTTTGTTGCTGTTTTGAATAATCAACCGTTATCTACTGTAGCTTTAATGAGAAATCATCACCATCTATGAATCTGAAGACGTCATGGCAGGTTATACTGTTAATTTAAACTGCAGTGGTGAAGCACATACATTATATTTGTGATTGAGCTCTCAAGATGTGTTCGACACAGACTCCGTTTGAGACGTGTGAGTGTGTGGCACCTTCACATCTCCGTTTATTCTTAAATGATCTTTTTCTCTGTACCATGATTCAGGGATTCGGATAATTAAAGCAATTACTCTGAAAATATGACTATTAAATGCACATGAATCGCAAGTTGTCCATGTTCCAGAGGCGCTGTGAGACGCGAGATGCAGATCTATCATATAGACGTGTCATATTTCACATCTTTCAGCTGAAGTCACTCTAATAACGGCACTGAAAGCATGTTTGGCAGAATGCCGATGCCATTGAAGATTTCGGTGGTGATAACTAACTGTGAAAGCAGGAAGCAGCTGTTGAGCTTTATAAAAGGATCTAATATTTGTGCTCCTTTGTTATTTTGGAAGCAAATCTCAACCTTTCTCTCTGAGACAGAAGGGAAATAAACGAACCTTTCACTCCTGACCTCTGGACCTCTGAAGGTTTGAATGCAGATGTGGTCCTGGCTTGAGTGTGTCTACACATCTGAGAAGGCCGTATAGTGAAATGTCAAATTCAACATGGTGTCAACCCTCATTTCTAAATCAGCTTGTAAGGCATCAGTAAGATTTGCTCTGTTTTATATTCATTTTACCAACTTAATGACATTATTTATATAATCAGTAGGGATGTCCCCATGAAATTTTTTGTGAGTCATTAAATATTGAGTGCCTGGCAATACCGAGTCGTGATACTTGCATTTTCCTAGTTCTTGGTGCACACTTCAAATACAAGTAAAGTTATTGAAATTAATGTATACAGCGAGCAGAGAGATTTCATGCTCAAATGTTAAAAAAAAAAGTCACCTATTACTGGTGTAATTCCAATATAACAATTACTACGGTAATTATATTTATAGGGGGTATATACTGTATTATTCTAATAAGATTATTAAGCAAGAAGCAAGACTCAGCCCACAGCAACACATTATTGCAATGACATCTCAGATAGTCTGACGGCAGATCAAATTAAATGTAAATAAATTACTTTCGAATGATTTGTTACGAAAGAGTGCATCAAATAAGCAAAACATGGAAACTTGGATGTGTGTTTGAATGCTAGAACAGACCCCGTTGGTTCTCGCGGGTCACACGCACATTTGTGATTCTTCTTTACATTAGAATCGGATCTGTTTACTTATTTTAATGTAATCTTTTTCAACTTTTCTGTTTTTCAGTTGACTGTAAAAAGCATTTGTCTTGATTCTGATTCATAGTCACTGCAGCTTCTAATCATTTTACTGTACACTGTTAAAAATGACCTGTACATTTTACAGTATAATACAGGCAGCAGGGTCGCCAGCAAGTTACTGTAATTTTTTTACAGTACCATTACTATAATTTAATATACAGAATTTTACTGTATTCTTTGATTAACTGTTTTTTTTTAAATTAGTCACTTCCCACAGTTGTAGACCACTCTCTCTCTCTTGTTGAAAATCCCACAATGCCTCTTTATGCTTGAAATTTACAGCAATATCCTGTAATTTTGAGTCAAACCGCCACGCCCAGCAATTGCTGTAATTTTTACAGCAATTCATTACAGTGTATATTTTACTGAAAAATGTTGGAGAAATGGGTTTGATTCTCGCTTGTGGCGCAAGAGATCCCGGGTTCACATCCCGGACGAGCCCCCAATTCTGTTACGGCTTCCCCTCTTTATTTTGATGCTCCCCAAAAGACATGCTACTGACTATGAGTAACTTTACAAGTCAGCTTATTCTACTAACCCTAACCTAATCTCTAATGAGAGTTAGTTGATGTGTAGTTGCAAAGTTACTCGTCTAAATTGGACTCTCGGAAAAAAGTGTAACCAAAAAGAATTCTTTGCAGTGCCGTTTATGAATAATAAACATCAAATATTTACTATGACCATACTGAAATTAGCGTTGTTCATGGAAATAGCCATGCAAATGAGATCTTCTGTAATCGTGAGGGGGCAGAGCTTAACAAATCAAATGCTTGGTGGGCTGACAGTCAATCTGAATGTGTGTGTTCTGCATAATTCATCCCAAATCATTATCAGTTCATCATCATCTGTAACTAGACCACATTCTAAACCAATATCTCGCTCCTAAACAATCATTTGGACTTCATATGACTTGACATCTCTGTGTGAAAAAGGTGGACAAGGCTAATCATTAATGCCGTTTGTCCTGTTTGTACTGTCACACCGAGGCCTACTAGAGTCAGAATGATTTTCTGTTGTTATTGCACTGACCCAAGCTGCTCTGGATCCGACTCTATCAGCTACATTTATTGGCCGTACAATCTAAAAAACAGAATCTGACTTTCTAGTATTGCAGCGCAACGAGACATAATCGCCCACTAAAGCATTTCATGTTAGTTGGCTTATGTGAAATGAATTAAGGTATTGAATCAGCTAATTCTGGCATAGATGTACAAATTCTTAAAAAATTCTAAGAATAAATGAACAAAAAAGAAAGCTTATATTGTTGGTTTTTAAATTCATCCAGATCCCGTTGCAAGATGAATATTAGCGAGTGTCCCCGGTATTTTACATGGAAGTGACATTATCATAAAAACTATTTGCAGAAGGATAATTATAAATCACACATTTACACACAAGCGGAACTCCTCCAGTTGCTTCAGTGGATCTGAGCCCAGTTGAAAACATGCCAGTGTGATGAGCGATTCGTTCGTTTGAAACCATGACGAAAATTAACTGTTGAACCATCCTGACAGTTAATGACTGAATAAATCCTATGATGCTAATAACCTGTCAGCAACTGCCATTTGTAGCTGCTGAATAGACCCTCGTTGTGGATTTAGAGTGTGTTTTAGGAGGTGAAGCGGGCAGATGGTTCCTCGGGGGACCGCTGGATATATTGTTGTGATTGTGTTTGCAAGTAGACTCACCTTTGCTTCCGCTCCTCCATTCAGATTACACCACAACCATTGATTCAGCAAACTAACACGTCTGATAAAGGTGTCACAGCCTCTCGGAGGTCTTGCTAAAGAGAACAAGGAATGGATCGAAAGACAGACATTGAAAGGGAGAGGATGATGGAGGAAAAAGAGAGAATATTTATGTGCGTGCGAGAACAGATTGTTGCGATGGGTGAAGTACGAGTACGTCGTCTCAATGTTCGACAGATGCATGATCTTTTAGATGCAACTTTAAAGAAATAACTTTGAGGCACCGCTAGTCTAAAACGGTTCAATCTGTTTTGCTCAACCTCCAGAAACACACTGTAGCAAAATTGCAAGCTATTTAAAGCTATTAAATAATACACGTCTTTCACTTAATATGTGTTCAACAGCTCACAGCGGTTTTGGCAGGGAAATGATTATTTGATTATTTATTTGATTATGAAGTAGTGTTCACTGCCAACTGAAAGTTCACGTGCAGATAAATAGCACGTATATGAATTTATTTATCTGTATATGAACTTGCATAAACATTCCAGCCTCACGGTGGCCGAGAGAGCTCAACGCGCTGCGAATAAGAAAACACATGCAAATAAAAAAAAAAACACATGCAAATAAAAAAAACACATGCAAATAAAAAAAAAACACATGCAAATAAAAAAAACACATGCAAATAAAAAAAACACATGCAAATAAAAAAAACACATGCAAATAAAAAACACATGCAAATAAAAAAAACACATGCAAATAAAAAACACATGCAAATAAAAAAAACACATGCAAAAAAATAACACATGCAAATATAAAAACACATGCAAATAAAAAACCACATGCAAATAAAAAAACACATGCAAATAAAAAAACACATGAAAATAAAAAAAACACATGCAAATAAAAAAACACATGCAAATAAAAAACCACATGCAAATAAAAAAACACATGCAAATAAAAAAAACATGTGCAAATAAAAAAACACATGCAAATAAAAAAAACACATGCAAATAAAAAAACACGTGCAAATAAAAAAAACACATGCAAATAAAAAAACACATGCAAATAAAAAAAACACATACAAATAAAAATAAAAAAACGTGATGATCAGTTTGACAACACATGTGCTGCAAATCCTCACAACACATTTCCGTTGTGGTTTGTGCTATTTGCAGCGCTTTTTGTAAATGTTGCGCGTTTTTGAGTTTGCATGTGTTGTGAGGATTTGCATCCATGTTTGCATGGATTTGATTTTTTATTTGCATGTGTTTTCTCATTTGCAGCGCTTTGAGCTCTCTCGGCCACCGTACAGCCTTCATATTTCAAATGAAAGTCAAACCCAGAAAGTTCAAGTCGCAATATAACCAACATAGCATTTTTTTTTTTTAAACATGCACCCTAAAACAAAATATGCATATGATTTTAATAACCACAGAAAATGCACCATCCATATCAAGGCTGGGGTTTCTGAGGGCGAAGAATCCTTTAATCTCCCTCTTAAGTCTTTTAACATCCTTTCAAGCATGCATAAAATTCATAACGTAAACTGTGAATATTGTTCCGCAACCCAGCTGATTTTGAATCGCGACACCCCCTGTGATTTATCTGAATAATAATACACAAGAAATCAAAAAGCTTTGTTCTCTTGATTAAGCAAACTGAACAGCGTGACTCATGTTTCTCAATTCAGGCAATCGAGTCAATGTTTTTGTCTCATCTGGACGCCCTCCCGCTTCCACGGCAGGTCCTGCCATGCCCTACATCAAATCACTGCATCGCTGATTGTAAACTGTTCCTGACTGTGTCGAGGTAATTCTGACGATTGAGGCCTGAGCTCGAAAAAGTCCAAAAAAGATTCGCTGTGCTTCATGCTGTATAAAAGCAGCTCTGAGAGCAGAAAAAAAAACACTGGATTTCTTTCTTACCTTATTTATAAAGATTGCTGGAACTTGCGCTTCACTATGGTAGAGCAAGTTACATTTGCTGGGTAATGATATATGGGATTTGCAAAATGAGAAAGCGGAAGCTATTTAAACAGATGCGGTGTGGGCCAGAGAAACATCGATCTGATGGCCTGTATCAGAGAGAAAATGAGAGTTTATGAACAAGACAGAGAAAGAGAGCGAGAGAGTCTCCCTCACATTCTGCTGCCCAATGCTATTTTAAGCCCTGATTTTGCCCTATACGAGTGACGAAGGGCAGTCTGGGAAAATGTGAAGCGAGACGCGTCCAAACAATTCTTGTAAAGAAAAGGACGAGCACTGCAGACAAAATGAGTTTCCCTATTCGATCCACTGATGAAAAACAGACAAAACTTTGAATGTGATTTCTGGATGAGACTGAGGCTCATGTCTGCGATGTGATTTCATTAGTTATCATACATATGCGTAAAGCGTGGGTGTTTGCGTGGGTTTGTAAAGGTGCAAATATTCTTTAATGCTCAAAAAAGGGACAATTGTTGAAAGGGACCCTTGATTAGGATCTACATTTTTTTAAACTTTAGTTAGTGTGTAATGTTGCTGCAAAGTTACGACACTCAAAGTTCAATGCAAAGGGAGATATTTTCTCTTACAGAAATCGCTTTTTAAGGACTACAAACAGATGGCTGGTAGGGACTACAACATGTTTCTTCCTGGGTTAGTGACATCACAAACCCTAACGTTTACATAAACCCCGCCCCCGAGAACGCACAACAAAGGGGGCGGGGCCATGTTGGGCCGCTTTAGAGAAGAGGAAGAGTTGTTGTGGTCGAGTGTTGTTCATTTTACGCCGGACCGAAGATGCATGTTTATCCAAAGACAAAATAAGTCAATTTTACCTTGATCATCGTATTGAAAACATTTTCACTCTTGTTGCGCGACGCTTCCTTCTTGAGCATCGGTGAATGTTTTCAGGTTTTGTTATAGTTGGTTATGAATTCCTCATGAATTCTCGCACTGTCAAAAGATCGATGTCAGCATCATACAGTCACTTTTGAATGGATTAAAAGATCGATCTGATAATCAATATTGCAGTGCAAAAATAGCATTCATATTAATAATACAAGTGAGCCGGTCCGAAGACTTTGAGTTGTGTTGGAAGGAATGGTCTCTTTCAGTGTACGAAGTTGAAATCTCTTTAAGCACATGTAATTGCATTACCACCAGAAACTGTGTGAACATACGCCTTTCTATAGCTCAGTTGGCAAAATAGTTTGCAATTTGTTGGCCCTTTTCAGTGTGTCATCCAGGTTATATCTGCTGAGAGATAATTACTACCCATGTGCCCCCTGTGTGTGTTTTCTCTTGCCGTAATACACATATACGCATAAATACAGCTTCACACTTATTCACTGAGTAACACATGAAGGGATTTAAAGGATGATGAATGTGTCAGGGGAAGAGAAAAACGCATGTGACTTAATTAGTGACTAATATGCTTCTATTATGTCTTTTCAAATGTGCTTCCCTGTCTTACTTCCAATTATACTGTCAGCCACTGAGAGCAGGCAGTAGGTTTCATCATTATAATGTACAAATTACTCTCTTTAAGCCACCATCAGGTAGTCTAAATAAACTCCCCACTGTTTCTTCAAACAGATGAAAAAGCCAGTTATGAAAAGTGGCAGTTAGTCTATTGCAAACTGTATCACAAAGTCATTGTGAAAAATATTCAAATTGAAGTATGAGAAAATCTTTTGGAAAATGCGGAGAACACCAGTTATGTGATGCAAGCGCAATTCAGATTATTCTGCTCTTTCCCTAAAGACTGCCATAAGCAAATGCATCAACCAATAGAGTGCATGCTCCAAATCTGTTCAGTGAACACTTATTTCACTGATGAAATGACTCCATTATATAATCCTGAGGTTCAATGCAAGGGAAGAAACTAGTGCACATGCTGACAGTAATAAGATGTCTTGAACCACTGAGATACAGGCAAGAAAACCATTGATTTCAGAGCGAGGATGACTTTCAGCAGTCGTGGCATGGATTTGCTGTGGCTCTCTTTCTTTGGTGAGCCCTTTGTAGTCATCATTCAAGGCAAATGGGTCTAAGATAGTAGTTTTGATGGGCAGAGCTGATATATACCTCATTCGTTTATGAACAGAGCGACACATTGTCTCAGTCTTTATGGTGAACGTCAGAACTGATTTGATAGAGGTCTTTAAAAGCCAAGGTAGGAAACCACAAATATTTAGTCTATTGCAAAAGCATGGCTCTATACATCACAGGTCCTCGTTGAGAGTATCTTCACACATGCTTCCCCGAGACTTTGCTTGATTACCCACAACACATGACTCGTGCGACATGAATATCATCCTACACCAACGCACCATTTAGGTAGAGAAAGAGTTATGTTACATAATCTCCCTAGTAGATGTTGTAACTCTGCATAAGCACATTTATTGCTTATAACACATTTATAACATATGTATAACATAAATATACCATCAGAAATGCAAACGTGCATGATTTCATTGTGAATGACTGGGAAGGACGTTTTCAAAAAAAGAGTTGTTACATAATCTCCCTAGTTGATGTTGTATCTCTGCATAAGCAGATTTACTGCTTATAACACATTTATAACATGTGTATAACATTAATATACCATCAGAAATACAAACGTGCATGATTTCATTGTGAATGACTGGGAAGGACGTTTTCAAAAAAGGAGTTGTTACATAATCTCCCTAGTTGATGTTGTATCTCTGCATAAGCACATTTTTTTGCTTATAACACATTTATAACATGTGTATAACATTATTATACCATCAGAAATGCAAACGTGCATGATTTCATTGTGAATGACTGGGAAGGACGTTTTCAAAAAAAGAGTTGTTACATAATCTCCCTAGTAGATGTTGTAACTCTGCATAAGCACATTTTTTGCTTATAACACATTTATAACATGTGTATAACATTATTATACCATCAGAAATGCAAACGTGCATGATTTCATTGTGAATGACTGGGAAGGACGTTTTCAAAAAAAGAGTTGTTACATAATCTCCCTAGTTGATGTTGTATCTCTGCATAAGCACATTTTTTTGCTTATAACACATTTATAACATGTGTATAACATTATTATACCGTCAGAAATGCAAACGTGCATGATTTCATTGTGAATGACTGGGAAGGACGTTTTCAAAAAAGGAGTTGTTACATAATCTCCCTAGTTGATGTTGTATCTCTGCATAAGCACATTTTTTTTTTGCTTATAACACATTTATAACATGTGTATAACATTAATATGCCATCAGAAATGCAAACGTGCATGATTTCATTGTGAATGACTGGGAAGGACGTTTTCAAAAAAGGAGTTGTTACATAATCTCCCTAGTTGATGTTGTATCTCTGCATAAGCACATTTTTTTTTGCTTATAACACATTTATAACATGTGTATAACATTAATATGCCATCAGAAATGCAAACGTGCATGATTTCATTGTGAATGACTGGCAGGACTTTTTTTTTTTTTAAAAGAGTTGTCACATAATCTTCAAAGATGTTTTATCTCAACATAACAAATACAAAACATTTATAGTGCATTTGTATCATATGTATAACATTATTACAATGTTAAAGATGCAAAAGTGCATGATTATTTCATTTTGAATGACTGGCAGTACTCAGGGACATCGATGTAGTGTAAGTAATTCTTATGTTCAACAATTAACATTGTTGGGGGGACAAAAAGAGACAAAAAAGAATTGTATTACATAATCTTCATAGTAGATGTTTTTGTCTGTGTAAGCACATTTATTGCTTATAACACATTTATAACATCTGTATAACACTGTTATATTGTCAGAAATACAAAAGTGCATGATTATTTAATTTTGAATGGCTTGCACTACCCAGAGACAGAAAGACGTATATTACATAACCTTCTTCGTAGCTGTTTTATGTCTGCATAAGCACCTTTATGGCTTATAAAACATTTATAACACATGTACAACACTATTATATCATCAGAAAAACAAAAGTGCATGTTATTTAATTTTGAATGACTAGCAGTACTCAGGGACAAAACAAATTGCTACATAATCTTCTTAGTCTATGTCTGTGTAAGCACCTTTATTGCTTATAACACATTTATAACATCTGTATAACCCTGGTATATTGTCAGAATACAAAACTGCATGATTATTTCATTTCGAATGACTGGCAGTACTCAGGGACATCGATGTAGTGTAAGTAATTCTTATGTTCAACAATTAACATTGTTGGGGGGGACAAAAAGAGACAAAAAAGAATTACGTTACTACATAATCGTCATAGCAGATGTATCTCTAAGAAAAATCCAGATTATAACAAAGTTATAACACATGAACAACGTTATACTGTCAGACATCCTTTTGAATGACCGGCAGCACTCAGGGACATTGGTGTAGTGTAAGCAATTCTTATGTTCAACAATTAACATGTGACTTGTTTGCAATGAATAATTCATGCATAGCCTGAAGAACCCGTGCAAGCCACCTGATAATAACAGCGAAAATGACATCAATTAAACTAAATTAACCCTATTTCAAACAGTGATGAATACGTCCTTATATCAGGATCTGACTTCCGCCTCTGGTAATGCAGTCAGCGAGTTATGTAAAGGGGCTCCACAGAGCGGCCGAGTCTGTTTCACAGCGCCAATAATAGCCAGCAAACCCACATCCTAAGTTAGCCAAGCCTATATCTAAAGATAGCCTTAGCATATCTATAGCCATGGCCCACATAATTCTTCAGCACAGCCTTACCGTGAGAGTTTGAAATGACTGCAGCCAGCCAGCCAAGCTTCTGCGAGAAGAGAGGAAAAATAATGACCGCTTTTGACAATTCCACTGCAATTAGGAGCAGAGGAATGTATGCGGCGGATCACAGGAGCTCTCCGCCATTGACTGACACCCATTATACAGCTGTGTTTTTATGCTGGTTCTGATTATCCAGCTGTTGAGAGCCTCATCGCCCCACTCATGGTGTTTGTGAATATGCAGCATGTGTTAAGGTCTGCTTGAAGTGTTATTTCGGAGTCTGGATAAAAAGGAGGGTGTTGTGTGCTTAATGAACGCCGGAGCCCATGCTCCCTTGTATGACAGGATAATTAGTCGCTAACGGTCGGGGGGGAGCACTTCAAAGACGCTCTTCATACCCTCAGCACGGGATGAGTGACACATCTAACCAATCAGGTCTGCGTGACCCAGATCATTCGTTAGAGTTCTCATGCTGATTAAAAAAAAACTGCCTGACAAAGGGTTCGTTTTTTCTCACATATACACAGCGCTGGGTGGGTTACTTTTAAAATGTATTTCACTACAGATCACAAAATACATGCTTTAAAAAGTCATTTGTAACGTGTTTCGTCACATTACTCAAGTTTAGTGACTTCATCTAAATACTTTAGAATACTTTGGAATACTAATAAGTGTGAAACAAACACAAAAAAGGTCATTGTGAGTTTTTATCTCACAATTCTGACTTTTTCCCTCAGAATTGAGTGATATAAAGTTGCAATTGTGAGTTATAAAGTCAGAATTATGAGATATAAACTCGCAATATTGAGAAAAGTCAGAATTATGAGATATAAACTCACATACTAAATTCACAATTGCAAGCAAAAAAGTCAGTATTTCAAGTTTAAATCTCGCAATTTTGAGTTTAAATCTCGCAATTCTCAGAAAAAGAAGTCAGAATTGTGAAATGCAAACTCATAATTGTGAGGGAAAAAACTAATTGTGAGAAAAAGTGACGAGTGAATTATAAAATGACTCACAAAACATGAAAACAGTCGTGGATCATCAGGTCATCAGGTCAGTTGACCGTTGGGCAATCTTACCTGTTTCATTTACGTATGACTGACGAATATGAATCACATTAAGTTTATTAGTTTGTTTATGTTAAAACTATGTCATCCAAATGGATGGAAAATTGCTCTGTAATTAAATTACACAAAACTTATGTTCAGACAGAACTTTTTTTCTTCATGTTTTTCCGCATTCTCAGCATCGTTGCCTCTAGAACTATCGAATCGTTCATTAAAAATTGTAAATGGTCTTTGCATTCATGATGGGGTTAAGTTATAATGCTCTTATTTTTTTTTAAATATCAATATTTGTGAACAGTTAATCTGTGAACAATGTAGAATTTTTTTTTTTTATAAAAAATTATATTTTTTATGCATAATTTGAATGTGTCAAACCATTCTTGACTGCCATTTTTTTTTTTTTTTTTTTCCTTTTTACACCCCAAAGTATTGTGTCATAATCTATTTCAGATAAACCCCATTTCAACCCCTAAAAGCTGCATTGAGTTCTTCACAAGTCAAAAATCTGACTACCTGTAAAAGCAATGTCTCGCAGCAGGACGCCTGTGATTATTTCCTCGTCCTCATCTTTTCTTGTTCTGTGACATCACCTTGAATATTCATTCACGGTACCCGCTTTTTCTTAAGCAAATTTCACAACGATAAGGATGATTGAATCCGCCAGCAGAACGTAATACAAAGGACGGAGCAGGATAACAGCAAAGTGAACTAAACAGAGAGGACGAACAATAGATTTCTCTGCGCTTGAAAATCTGAATCGCTGCATGAGCGAAATACATTAAGGAAATATTTACCAACGGTTCACTTTGAAATCAGCATGTGACGCTGTTGCAGTAATTGTTTGCAGTTCCTAATCATCACATTCGGCCTCTAACTATGGAGAGGCGGTTTTAATAGCTCTCCGTTACCCTAGTGCTCACATTTCAATCAGATTCTTGGGGAAATTCTTGCCAGAGGCTAAATATTATATAACGGATCATTCAGAGGCCTGAAAAGTTTTGCTTGAAAAACTTTTTTCTAGTAGCTATTTGGAGCTGATGGAAAAGATTTATTTATTTTTTGCACTGTATACTGTTGCGTAAAGTACACCGATTGTGCTGGTTGTTTGAGACTAAGACAGCATGAAAACAACACTCAAATGCTTGATTAGTCTCTGCATTAAAGAACTGTAAAAGCGCCCACAATTATCAATGCGCAGGATTCCAGGATTCAGCAGAAGTTGAAACAGGACAGCAGTATTTCTGTGGAAGTGAACACTGCATCTCTCAGTAGGCCATTATTGGAAAAACACATTCAGTGAGAGCAAACACATCGTACATCTGGCTTTATTTCAGAAGCTTTTCAGACATAATGACCACAGGGAATCATCCCGCACATCAGCATTAGTCTGTGATAAGAGTGTGTGTGTGTGTGTGTGTTACATTTGTTAGATGTTACATGTACACATGCATATTTATATGTTACATGTTACATAAACTGTTACATTAATGTATTTATTATTGATGATTTAAAGATTTAGTGAGTCGTTGAATCATTCATTCTTGGGTCTATTGTATATATATATAAATGAAATACTGACATGTGTTTCAAATAGATTCAGTCTAAACATAAGTTTTATGTCATTTAATTACAGAGCAATTTTCCATCCGTTTGGATGACATAGTTTTAGCATAAACAAAATAATAAACTTAATGTGATTCATATTCGTCAGTCATACGTAAATGAAATAGGTCAGATTTATGTAATAGTTCACAGGTTAGTGAACACTGTTTAGTGGTCGTGTGTGTGCGCACTACTGAGTTAAAGTAGCGTTGAAGCAGCGTCAGAGTTAATCAGATCATGAAGTGATGATTAATGATGAACGCCTGCTGTTAACAAGCAGAATCACTGAAGGACTACAAGAACTACAACTGATGAAATCAACTGAAGATAAAAGACACTATTCATAAACTCAACTATTTCATTTACATATGACTGACGAATATGAATCACATTAAGTTTCTTAGTTTGTTTATGGTAAAACTATGTCATCCAAATGGATGGAAAATTGCTATGTAACTAATTTACATAAAACTCATGTTTAGACAGAAATATTTTTTTGAGTGTTATACCACAATATATTGGCATGAAGTTTTTCTGCTTCTTATAAATGCTGTTTGTTACATTTATACGTTTATTATTTGCAGTTCAATTGATCGATTTAGTTGTATGACCACAGGGATTGTGCTTCACTGAAAATATCCAGTAGAAATGAAAGGGACCCCAGAGCGGAACAGAGTTCAGCTGAAACACAAAGAACAACAGCAGCACGTGTTCAAACGCGTGTACTCCACGAGGAGTTGCCTTTGCATCGCCTTTCCAGTGTGTGTTATTCACGGCCCAGTGCCACAGATGACATTTTGCAGGAGGCTCCGGCGGAGAGTCAGCTGTCACTCTCAGGAATGCTGACCTCTCCGTCTGCCCGCTGTACCTGCACTGCATCTCCTCACATGGGAGAGAGAAGTGACCTGCAGTTACCTGTTCAAATCACTGCAGATGGAGCTCTGCTAACCCCGCTCACGCAATCATTGGCTTTCTACCTCGCAGCTCTCTCAGAGCTACAAAAGATGTCTAGAATATGAGTGCATAAATAGAAATAACGTTCCCGGCATCGATCTATGCTAAAAACGTCTGGATGTAATGTTTTTAGACAAGGTATTTAAGCAAAAGTAACAATCGCAGCTGTGTTGATGTACAAGGAAATGTTACATTTTCTCCTCACCATAGAGATCTCAGAAATGCGTTAAACGGTTATGAATGCCTTTAATGTTCACATTCAACACCCAACAGTTAATCTGCGAATAGTTTAAACATAGTTGTAGAATCTATATATGTTGCACTCTAAAAACATGCTGGGTTAAAAACAACCCAAGTTGGGATGAAAATGGACACATCTAGCGATTGGGTTGTTTTAACCCAGCGGTTGGGTTGAATGTTTGGCCCGCCTCCGGGGTAGTTTTATTTAACTCAACTATTGTTAAAACAAATACTGTATTGCTTCGTTAAAACGAACCCAAAATATATATTGGAAACTAACATTTATTTACATGTTTAATAAATGAACATTTATGAATACGTTAAACATAAACATTCATTAAATGGCTTATAAACAAAAGTTCACCTTTTGATTATTATTATTGTTGCGTCTAGTAATTATGTCTGATTTTTAATTTCCAACATATTTTGGCTTCTTTTTAGTCATTTTTAAACAATAGTTGGATTAAATAAAACCACCCAGCCGTATTGGTCAAACGTTTAACCCATTCACTGGGTTTGTCCATTTTCAACTCAAGTTTATAAGAAACAAATAATTTTTTTTTTCTGATTTGTACTTTGCCATTATTTGATTTTTTAAAATGCCAATCTTATTGTGGTATAATTAGAAATAGACGCTGCAATGGATGATTCAATGACTCCCTCATAAAGACAGTCACTTGTTTTGATCCTAACTGAATCAAAAGGAATCGGATGAATTCCGCAACAGTGTTACTGCAGAAACAGCCTATGGTTGTTACAAAGTCCATAGTGTATCTGTATCTGCTTATTGTTTTCACATATTTTCAAAAATGTAGATTTCAAAGGCCAGTTCGGTGTCACAAATATAATTGTTCCAAAATGTTGGTCTTGCAACCTCCATTGTGCTGTTTTTTCTGGAGCTGCTGTATAATTTAGCCACAGTGAGACGAGCGTCAGCTGAAAGCACCGGAGTGGGAAGAGGAATCTTTTCTGAGTTGAATAATCCAGCTGCAATCTCCGCCATTATGAGGGCCGAGGCCGACAAAAGGATGTGATTTTTACCCTATAGACTGTAATTACTATTGCAGGTTCTCATTGTGCTCCTTCCAGTTAAAACGCAATGTGTCCCAACGCTAATGACTTCTTCCTGATGTGTTCATTCATCCTTTACACTTAGGCAATCTGTTTACCCAATAATTTACTCCATAGCCCACTCTCTCTCTCTCTCTCTCTGCATCTCTGAGAAAGGCACAGGGATTACTGTTCATTGTAGCTGCGTCGAGCCCATCTGTGACCTAGAAAGGTTCCGCGGACACTTTAAGCTTGCGCTGCTATCTAGTTAAATTGCTTCAGGAGCCGTTGTGGGGTGAGGGCATCGCCTAGGCAAGCTCATTTGAATGATTTTGTTTACCCCAAGGAACGCCGGCTCCGTTCCCAGAGCGAGCCGCGGGAACGGAGGCGGCTGCTTCGATGATTACACCGCGCATCGGACATTATCAGCGAAATTAGCCTTTTTCTGTTTCTGTTAGCAGTTTGTGTTGTGCTCGGAGGGGGACGGTGGAAAGGTGAAGTGTGTAATTTGTGCAACATTAAAACACTTTCTTCCGCCCGTGTTAAATGTAGATAGACATTCGGCCTGACACAGCAAGTGGGCTCAAACATTTAGACGCTTTAAAATGAGACTGTGTTGTATTACTGTTATTATTAACCAGGCAAGTCGCTTAAGAATAAGTGCGTGTTTTCAACAGTTAGAAACTCCTGAAAGACATACAAACATGCATTGCTAGAAACACACGCATATACGTTCGATTAAAGCTGTAAAAAAAATAAGGGAAATAAGCAAATATGAGCCTTTTTTAAATCT
>CM074278.1:1230565-1245565 GCA_037194245.1 Opsariichthys bidens | reverse complement strand
AAAACGAGAACAAACTGAGACAGGATTACAAAGAACTATATACTATTTAATATTAAATACATAGATAATAGATTAAAAAAAAAAACAATAAATGAATTACTAAATAAATTATATATGGGAAAATTTCAAGACTTGCTAAAGTCATTTTATGACTGTTCATTTACGCACATATTCAAAGCGGTTTGTCCTGCGTGAAACGCTCATGTCCCTTCATACATTATTTCCTTTGAGCATTATTCTGCTTTAGATTTATTAATATTAATAGCTCTTACAAGTGTTCATATGACAACTGCAGTAGTTAAGAAAGTTTCAAAACTACACTTATGATTTTTGTCACAACTAAATCTCTTCTGCTCATCGAGGCTGCATTTATTTGATCAGTAATACAACATAAACTGTTGAATAATTTTATTTTTTAACATTGTTGAAACCATCAGACACTTAAATTATTGGGGTGAGTAAAACAAAACAAAACAAAAACAAACAACAAAACACCGTCTTTTGTGTACTACAAAAGGTTTTGCTAAAAATAATGAAAGCACATCCTGATCTGGGTTCAGACCCACTGAAAATCTCCTTAAGAAAGAACTTCTTAAGATAAAGTCTGTAAAACGTTCCTCAAGTTCTTAAATAAGAAGAAATTAGCCATGAAAAATAATTTTATTCTTTTATCTGACCCAGGATCTGCGTGACACAAAAACTACCCAAACACTGGGTTGTTACGTCTGACCCAGGATCTGCGTGACACAAAAACTACCCAAACACTGGGTTATTACGTCTGACCCAGGATCTGAGTAACTCAAAAACTACCCAAACACTGGGTTATTACGTCTGACCCAGGATCTGAGTAACACAAAAACTACCCAAACACTGGGTTGTTACGTCTGACCCAGGATCTGAGTGACACAAAAACTACCCAAACACTGGGTTGTTCCGTCTGACCCAGGATCTGAGTTACACAAAAACTACCCAAACACTGGGTTGTTACGTCTGACCCAGGATCTGAGTAACACAAAAACTACCCAAACACTGGGTTATTACGTCTGACCCAGGATCTGAGTAACACAAAAACTACCCAAACACTGGGTTGTTACGTCTGACCCAGGATCTGTGTGACACAAAAACTACCCAAACACTGGGTTGTTACGTCTGACCCAGGATCTGAGTAACACAAAAACTACCCAAACACTGGGTTATTACGTCTGACCCAGGATCTGAGTAACACAAAAACTACCCAAACACTGGGTTGTTACGTCTGACCCAGGATCTGTGTGACACAAAAACTACCCAAACACTGGGTTGTTACGTCTGACCCAGGATCTGAGTAACACAAAAACTACCCAAACACTGGGTTATTACGTCTGACCCAGGATCTGTGTGACACAAAAACTACCCAAACACTGGGTTGTTACGTCTGACCCAGGATCTGAGTGACACAAAAACTACCCAAACACTGGGTTGTTACGTCTGACCCAGGATCTGAGTGACACAAAAACTCCCCAAACACTGGGTTGTTACGTCTGACCCAGGATCTGAGTGACACAAAAACTACCCAAACACTGGGTTATTACGTCTGACCCAGGATCTGAGTGACACAAAAACTACCCAAACACTGGGTTGTTACGTCTGACCCAGGATCTGAGTGACACAAAAACTCCCCAAACACTGGGTTGTTACGTCTGACCCAGGATCTGAGTTACACAAAAACTACCCAAACACTGGGTTGTTACGTCTGACCCAGGATCTGAGTGACACAAAAACTACCCAAACACTGGGTTATTACGTCTGACCCAGGATCTGTGTGACACAAAAACTACCCAAACACTGGGTTGTTACGTCTGACCCAGGATCTGAGTGACACAAAAACTCCCCAAACACTGGGTTGTTACGTCTGACCCAGGATCTGAGTGACACAAAAACTACCCAAACACTGGGTTGTTACGTCTGACCCAGGATCTGTGTAACACAAAAACTACCCAAACACTGGGTTGTTACGTCTGACCCAGGATCTGTGTATCACAAAAACTACCCAAACACTGGGTTGTTACGCCTGACCCAGGATCTGAGTAACACAAAAACTACCCAAACACTGGGTTATTACGTCTGACCCAGGATCTGAGTAACACAAAAAACTACCCAAACTCTGGGTTATTACGTCTGACCCAGGATCTGAGTGACACAAAAACTACCCAAACACTGGGTTGTTACATCTGACCCAGGATCTGAGTGACACAAAAACTCCCCAAACACTGGGTTGTTACGTCTGACCCAGGATCTGAGTTACACAAAAACTACCCAAACACTGGGTTGTTACGTCTGACCCAGGATCTGAGTTACACAAAAACTACCCAAACACTGGGTTGTTACGTCTGACCCAGGATCTGTGTGACACAAAAACTACCCAAACACTGGGTTATTACGTCTGACCCAGGATCTGAGTGACACAAAAACTACCCAAACACTGGGTTGTTACATCTGACCCAGGATCTGAGTGACACAAACACCACCCAAACACTGGGTTGTTACGTCTGACCCAGGATCTGAGTTACACAAAAACTACCCAAACACTGGGTTATTACGTCTGACCCAGGATCTGTGTGACACAAAAACTACCCAAACACTGGGTTGTTACGTCTGACCCAGGATCTGAGTGACACAAAAACTACCCAAACACTGGGTTGTTACGTCTGACCCAGGATCTGAGTGACACAAAAACTCCCCAAACACTGGGTTGTTACGTCTGACCCAGGATCTGAGTGACACAAAAACTACCCAAACACTGGGTTGTTCCGTCTGACCCAGGATCTGAGTGACACAAAAACTACCCAAACACTGGGTTATTACGTCTGACCCAGGATCTGAGTGACACAAAAACTACCCAAACACTGGGTTATTACGTCTGACCCAGGATCTGAGTAACACAAAAACTACCCAAACACTGGGTTGTTCCGTCTGACCCAGGATCTGAGTAACACAAAAACTACCCAAACACTGGGTTGTTACGTCTGACCCAGGATCTGTGTGACACAAAAACTACCCAAACACTGGGTTATTACGTCTGACCCAGGATCTGAGTGACACAAAAACTACCCAAACACTGGGTTGTTACGCCTGACCCAGGATCTGAGTGACACAAAAACTCCCCAAACACTGGGTTATTACGTCTGACCCAGGATCTGTGTGACACAAAAACTACCCAAACACTGGGTTGTTACGTCAGACCCAGGATCTGTGTAACACAAAAACTACCCAAACACTGGGTTGTTCCGTCTGACCCAGGATCTGAGTGACACAAAAACTACCCAAACACTGGGTTGTTACGTCTGACCCAGGATCTGAGTGACACAAAAACTACCCAAACACTGGGTTATTACGTCTGACCCAGGATCTGTGTGACACAAAAACTACCCAAACACTGGGTTGTTACGTCAGACCCAGGATCTGAGTGACACAAAAACTACCCAAACACTGGGTTATTACGTCTGACCCAGGATCTGAGTAACACAAAAACTACCCAAACACTGGGTTATTACGTCTGACCCAGGATCTGTGTGACACAAAAACTACCCAAACACTGGGTTGTTCCGTCTGACCCAGGATCTGAGTGACACAAAAACTACCCAAACACTGGGTTGTTACGTCAGACCCAGGATCTGAGTAACACAAAAACTACCCAAACACTGGGTTATTACGTCTGACCCAGGATCTGTGTGACACAAAAACTACCCAAACACTGGGTTGTTCCGTCTGACCCAGGATCTGAGTAACACAAAAACTACCCAAACACTGGGTTGTTACGTCAGACCCAGGATCTGTGTAACACAAAAACTACCCAAACACTGGGTTGTTCCGTCTGACCCAGGATCTGAGTGACACAAAAACTACCCAAACACTGGGTTATTACGTCTGACCCAGGATCTGAGTAACACAAAAACTACCCAAACACTGGGTTATTACGTCTGACCCAGGATCTGTGTGACACAAAAACTACCCAAACACTGGGTTGTTCCGTCTGACCCAGGATCTGAGTGACACAAAAACTACCCAAACACTGGGTTATTACGTCTGACCCAGGATCTGAGTAACACAAAAACTACCCAAACACTGGGTTGTTCCGTCTGACCCAGGATCTGTGTGACACAAAAACTACCCAAACACTGGGTTATTACGTCTGACCCAGGATCTGAGTAACACAAAAACTACCCAAACACTGGGTTGTTCCGTCTGACCCAGGATCTGAGTGACACAAAAACTACGCAAACACTGGAAAAATAACCCCAGAAAATCTTACCCAGGACTTGGGTAGAAAAAATAATTTCTAAAAAAATAAATATGTTGTCCTATTTCATACTATTACAGCATTACTACTTTTATCAAATAAATGCAGCCTTGGTGAGCAGAAGAGACTTCTTACATTAACAAAAAAACCTTAATTATTCCAAACATTTGGATGGTAGTGCAGATGTGCTAGTGGTCAGCTACATCTCATTTGGTTTTTCCAGGCGTATTTGAGGCTCGTACCCATAGTTCAGAGCCGCTGGTTTGGACGGATGAGGGAAGGGATAAAAACAGCCGTATTTTGAAGTGCCTGCTTTCCTCTCTGACATTTACACTGCTTCTCTTGCCTCTCTCCTCTCGGCGGGGAGGTCGGGGTCGTTGGGGGTGACGACTTGAAACTCGGCGCACAAAGCCGAGATGCGAAAGGTTATGTCTCCCCATTCTTGTGCCCAGTGGGGATTGTGAACTCAATAGCGCTGTGTTTTATTCAAAGGGATGTTGCCAATAGCACAGCTGATCGATCCTCGGCGAGGACGCCGTCCGTGCTCAGTCCTCGTCTCGTGGCTTTGAGGGTCTTTAACAAAAACCTGCCTCTCTGTTAGAGCTTTTGGTATTTACTCTACAGTGCAAAAACAATCCTGTGGTGGGAAGAAATGTGTGAGTGGGAGGAACAGAGAGAGAGAGAGAGAGAGAGAAATTATACATTAGAGAAAATGGAAAGGCAAATGAAGGGCAAAGTAGCCCAGCAAAATGAGTGTTTGAAGACAGATTGTTCTTAATTACCCCCTCAGCGTAATCATTTACTCGGATTCATCTCCCGTGGGAGTAGAGACGGTCAGACCGACAGATCCCGAACGTTTTCGAGACCGGACGTTCATCTTGTGAAACCTGAAGGTGGGTCATGAGGTCAGGCTGTGGAATAAAATCAAGCGCTCTGATTGATGACAATGGGTGGAAATCAGTGTTTCCCAAACTGGGGAACGTGAGCAAAATGCTGAGTTTTGTCGTTCATTTAATTCTGCCCAACCTAAACATAACACTCAAACCGAACAAGCATTTCTAATAGGCAAAATGCCACTTCTAGTGTAAAAATCTGAAAAAGGTCAAATACATGACATCCAGTCAAATGACCTCATCTTTTTGCAGTCCTTTAATAATGTACGTTATATATTTTCATAAACAATTGTAACCAAAGTTAAAATGCATTTATAACATTTGCAGATTCCTCGTTACATCTGAAATTGGTTGTTTGTCATGTAATTCCTCTCCAATGCATAACAATGAATAGATAAGATTATTATGTATAATAACTGCGGTTACAATTATTCCTGAAATCATACAAGGCCTTATTAATGCATTAAATATACTTTTGTAATGCATCACGTATCAAGTAACTTTAATACTGTTACGTATTATTTATTATTATTTATATTTATTATTTGATCACATTTATAACATTACAAAAGATTTCTATTTGAAATCTTATCAAACAATCATAGATTATTAATGATAAAAAAATAAGAAATGCTTAATTTTACAATACAGTTCAATAGAAAACAGGTATTTTAAGTGGTGATAATCTTTCACAAGATTTTTTGACAAAATAAACACAGCCTTGGTGAGACTTCTAGATAGAGAGATAGATGGTTTTTTTTTGTTTGTTTGTTTTTTTTTAGGATTGCAGTCGAGACATTGAAGACAATCATGAAATAATCATCAAGCAAAGGTGGTAAACAGACACGGCTCACGTCTGGGCTCACGCTGGCAAACTGAGCTCGACATTTTGTGCACATTTTCATTCATCTTGTGTGTTTAATGTTGGTGGGGCTTTGTGGTGAAGGACGCATTGAATAACAATCAAAGGATCACACCCCGCTGCTCCATCTGCCATTTCCTCCAGTTAGATTGAAGACCAACAGGTCATCAGACACATTAACATAAACAAGCAAAGCACGGCTGCGAGAAAAAGCCATCTATCAGGAGAAAAACAAACCTTTACAGCGGATCTCTCTTTTCTTTTCTTTTTTGTGCCTCGTCTTTTTCTCTCGTGTGGCACTCAAACGCTGCGAGTGAAGCTTCCTCTCGTTTTGTTTTTTTTTTACCAATATGCCATTAGCTGATCAGATCTGCATCGATGAACAAGCTCGGGTTGGTAATTGAAGCAACCCTGATGAGCGAAGCACAAGGATGAGTTTGTTTTAAACTGGTCTGTGTGATGTATGACAGTGTGTACGTTTTGTTTTGTTTTGTTTTGTTTTTTTTCGGTTATTGTTTGTGTATGTGCGTGTAAAAATTGACTAGATCTTCTTCAGTCAGCCATAGAGCCCCAGTCTGCCCACCAACAAACAAGTTCAGCGGGGAGCGAGGGGGATTATTTAGCCAATTAAAGAGGATAATGAAGTGGATTTGCTGATACAGTCTTATTGGAGACTGCAGTCCAAGAGACGGGAACTAATAAGCCTTCAATCTGAGAGGGAGGAAGAAGAGTGCAGAACATTTTTAACTAGTAGCAGACAGCAGCTCAAACGCCAGGCCATCATCACATTGTCCCTCCAGACTTTTGTCAGATGTTTATTTCTGGGTGCGTCACCCTTTACGCACGGCATCCGCACGCGCTCCGAGGTTTTCGCGATGAATGTCTGGCCACTTACTGGCTTTGATGAATAATTTAAAGTGTTTCGTGTCCTTTGGACAGATATATAATAAAATAAGCCATCCATATTCAACAGCCTGACATATAAAACAAACTCAATTTTAAAACAACAGTTTTATGGCGAGGCTCAAACTGAGCAAAAGCGATGCAGATGCTGATATTCACATGGAGAAAAAGTAAGACGAAATTCCGTAATTTGTAATGCAAATCAAATAAACCTTCCTCAAAAGCCCAATGGATCATATTTGATACATGATTTTATGGAATATCAAGTTGCTTCAGTACAGTAAGTGTTCATCATATAAAAGGTATGCTTATGTTTACTTCATAAAAATCAATTCACGGCAAAAAGCTGAATGGCTTTTATTTGCAAAAAAAAAAAAAAAAACGTTTAAACTCAGAAGGCAAGTAGTAGATTGTGTGCGGCAGGTTCTTCGGCAAAGTTTTGATCATTTTATAGGACCATCTTATAGGGTTAAGAAACAATAAAGGATGCTAAAAGGGAAAAAAATCGAATGTTTTAAGCACGCTCGTGACAGTTGTGTGCGAGGATTTTCGGAGAGAAAGTACAGCTTTTAAATGGGGAAACTTCATAGGATATTACAGATTGCTAAATCACACTGCCTGTTCGTTTTTCATATTTAAAAGAACATACAGACACAGAAAATGCACAGCACTTGGAGAGACTAAAAAAGCTCATGCCACAGAACTTGATACTGTATGAATGCCACATTAATAAAGATAACAACTGGATAATTCATTGAAGCACACCCCTCTGTAAAGTACTAGTTTTTTTGCATTTTGACATAATCCTAATCTTCACCCTTCATCTCATTGCCCCTTCGCACTTTTGTGCTTATTCCTATAATTTCTGTTTTTAAGTGCAATAAATATAAGAAAACAAGGGTGCTCCTGCCTCCACAGAGCTGTAGAGAATGGAGACGGTTGAATGTTCTGGTGGCAAATCAGGGTCCATAAGGAAGAGAGCTCAATACAGTCACACTGATTACTAAGAATTGGCTCACTCAGGGAAGCTACTCAGACTTGATTTGTTTCATCTCTGTCATTTACTTCCTGCCGCAACCAGAACAAACTATTTCTCTTCCCTCAACCTTTCTAATATCTCTCTCTCTCTCTCTCTAAAGTGGTTGGTGTGATTTTTATTCATGTGTGATTTCTGTCTGTGGAAACATCTTTGATGTTCCAGTGAAGGCGACTAAATAGACAAAGTAACACTGACCCCTGAGAAACATCTTTTCACTCCTATTTGTAAAAGTACTTACTATTCCTACTGCAGGTTCACTAAACATCATATTCAAACAAGGACAAAATATACCGTGTGTGTATATATGCAGATTTGAAACCATAGTAAGTATAAACATATGTTTTTATTTTCTGAAACGAATACATGTATTGTTACATTTTGGTCCGAATGTGTAGCGAAACTGTGGCTACTCATATGTACAGAAAACACTTTAAATTGGTGTTTTTTATACTAAAACTATATTACAGTACCATACACAACCATTATTAAAATAGTCATCAAAGTAGAAGTTTTTCGTTAAACATTTAGATAATTTAATAAAAAGAATGTATTCCCAGAGCTTATATGCAGATTAGTTTTGTAGTCAAGACCACCTAAACCAAGACCGAGACCTGACCAAAACCAGTGCGTGTTGAGACCAAGACAAGACCAAAACTGGTGTGTTGAGACAAAGATGAGACCAAGACCAGTGTGTGTTGAGACCAAGTCAAGACTGAGACCAGACCAAGACCAGACCAAAACCAGTGTGTTGAGACCAAGACAAAGATCAACATGTATTTAGACCAAGACAAGGCCAAGACCAGCATGTGCTCAGACCAAGACAAGGACCAAGACCAGCGTGTGTTGAGATCAAGACAAGAGCAAGACCGTGTTGAGACCAAGACAACACCAGTGTGTGTTGAGACCAAGCCAAGACTGAGACCAGACCAAGACCAGTGTGTTGAGACCAAGACAAGACCAAGACCAGCGTGTGTTGAGACAAAGACAAGACCAAGACCAGCGTGTGTTGAGACAAAGACAAGATCAAGACCAGCGTGTGTTGAGACAAAGACCAGACAGTTTTGATACAGTGATAACATTCTCTTAACGTTTTAATTGTGCACCTGCTAGAAACTTGTGATGTGAGATGTGATTCCCTGGAGTAAGTGATCGATTTCCCTCCAGCAGCAGCAGCAGCATTTGAGGTCCTGAACCAGGCAAAAAAGGTAACAAGATTGAAGATACTCCTCTGTGTACGTGCTTTTGATGTATCCAGCACGACTGCCAACACTTACAGAGGGACACGAGGTCAAATACAGCTTCACTTCGACGCCCGTATGATTTTATGTGACAGATAATAAGTAGATAAATGTCTAATAAGATTGTCAGAACATGTGACAAGCTCAGGTAAGTTAATCTCCATACCTATCTTAAATCTCCACCTAAATTTAGCTGCAAAGATAAAAAAGAAATAAGACTCCAAACACAATGGCCGAGTCATTTCATGCTCTTCGCTTCTGGGAATTGAGGTCACTTGAATCACAGCATCTGAGCAGAAACACTTTTTGCTTGGAAAGATGTTGGTTTGGGAAAAATCTAATGCTTGATGTGTCAAGCAACCACTTTTCTGACAGAATACAATGAGGTTGAAAGAAAATGTAACGTTATTATTTTCCTTTTAGGCGTATACGAGGTTGTCAGCTTGTCAGCACTTCAGTGGCAATCACAGGTACGGGTCAGCAGGGCACGGTTCTGCTGACAGTTGAGTTCAGCATGTAAATAAGAGCTAAACAGATTGAAGTGTCTGTAATACTAAAAGTTGATGCAGAGAAGAGCCAGAAACATCTGTAGAGAATGGAAGAGCGGATTGGACAGAAATATATACTTAAATAATATTAAAAAAAATATTTATTGGCTACTGTATCGCACACAAAGGAGGATGGATGGATGGATAGATCCAACAGTGGGAACTGGACCACGGACCAGTGGAGGAAGATGGTCCGGTGTGAATCACGTGACGGTCTCTTACCCGGGAACACACGGCACCAGGATGCACTATGGGAAGAAGGCGAGCCGGCGGAGGCAGTGTGACGCTCTGGACAACGTTCTGCTGGGAAAACTCGGGACGTTACTTTGACACGAACCACCTCCCTAAGCGTCGTTGCAGTCCATCAACATCCTTTCGTGGAAACGGTATTCCCTGATGGCTGTGGCTCTTTCAGCGGGATAATGCTCCGGATGCTTCAGGAATGGTTTGAGGAGAGTTTGAGGCGTCGACTCGACATGATCTCAATCCAAACGAGCGTCTGTGGGATGAGCTGAACAAACAAGTCCCATCCATGGAGGATCCAGCTCACATCTCGGAGCAGATCCCACAGAACACCTTCAGGGTCTGGAGGAGTCCACGCCTCGGCTGTTTTGGCAGCAACACAATATCAGGAAGGTGCTCATAATGTTTCCCGATCGGTGTATTCTATACAGTGAGGAAAATAAGTATTTGAGCACCTGAGAAAATCAATGTTAACATTTGGGACTTTGTTTGCAATTACAGAGGTCAAACGTTTCCTGTAGTTTTTCACCAGGTTTGCACACACTCCTCCACACGGATCTTCTCTCGATCAGTCAGGTTTCTGGCCTGTCGCTGAGAAACACGGAGTTTGAGCTCCCTCTGAAGATTCTCTATTGGGTTCAGGTCTAGGCCACGCCAGAACCTTGATATGCCTCTTACAGAGCCACTCCTTGGTTATCCTGGCTGTGTGCTTCGGTTCTTTGTCATGTTGGAAGACCCAGCCTCGACCCGTCTTCAATGCTCTAACTGAGGGAAGGAGGTTGTTCCCCAAAATCTCGCAATACGTGGCCCCGGTCATCCTCTCCTTAATACAGTGCAGTGCCTCCATGCTTACTCATCATTCTCCAAACACGTTTAGCGGAATTATGACCAAAAAGTTCTATTTTGGTCTCATCTGACCACATGACTTTCTCCCATGACTCCTCTGGATCATCCAAACGGTCATTGGCAAACTTAAGACGGGCCTGGACATGTGCTGGTTTAAGCAGGGGAACCTTCCGTTCTGAGTGGGAGAACTTGCAGAATAGCAGGGTGTTCAAATACTTATTTTCCTCACTTATGTCTAGGGTATGGCAGAGGGCCGGTGAGAAATTCTGTAATTTATTTTTTTTTCTTCTGGTATCCGACTAAAAGAAAAGGCTGGGATAATGAAGGGCGGTGAACGCTGGCGCAGGTTAATTATGAGCTAGAAAGTATGTGGTGGACCATACTATGAATTTGTTTAATCAGCGAGATCCACCCACATGTTTCCTGAGGAGAATTTTCAGGATCACGGGAGCAGATCATTTTCAAGCTGATCTATCATTACTTTGGTGTGTTAGTCACTGAGATTCTTTTGGAGTTTTTATTGTGGTCTATTTTTTTTGTCTAGTGCATTATTCTTTCGTTTTGCATGTTTTTATATGTATTTTGTAAAACGTTATTGAGGATTGTTATTGTATTGTAAGCAGTTCAGTCTTCAAATCTGTTTTAAAAATTATTTATTAAATTGCTAAAGCTTATGAATTTGGTTAATTAGACATGCTTAAAATCTAATTCAACATTTAAAATGGAAACCAGAAAATTAATGGCTGCTAATAATGGAGACTGACCAGGTTTCTTCATCTTTTATATTCATGCAGATGTGAAACCTGAAGCAGGAAGTCGCCGGCCTCCCACCATCACAGCAGGTCCTCTCACTGTCTGTGTCAAAGCCACATGTTGAGTAGACTCAATCAATATTATTTCATGTCCCGCACACTCTCAAAAATCAGGCAATAACGATTCCCTGGACGTCCTGTTGCTCAATCACTCCTAAGGCGCTCGAGAGCATCCATTCGAGTGTCCGTGGAATTGCTGCCGAGTTTTTTTCCAAAGCCATGCTTGGGATCTTGGTTTATTGGCCGGTTCGAAAGTACTTCAGTTCCATTCATAAAAGCACATGCCAAGATCCTGTCATCCTGAAGAAGTGGAGAATGAACTTTAGTGCTGGACTACTAGCAGTCCTTTAAAAAAGTCCACAGGTCCACAAATCTGTCCGCTCTTAATAGAGAGGAGGGACTGTTTTATTCAATTGACCGCTCACAATGGCCCAATGCTGCTCATACCTTGAGCTATACAGCTTTTAAATGAGATAATCGCATCCAAAATAAAAGTTTGTGCATGCATATATATATTTATGTTTAAGAAATGTATGCATGTATATGTGTGTATTTAAATATATAAGATAAAAAAATAGTTGTAAACCAAAAAAACTATGTATTTCAGTATGAATGCTTTGTAGAAAAATACACATAAATAGCAAATATGCTGTGAAATGAAAAATATGTGCTTAATCAAACTTGTAGTGTACTTTCAATCTTAATATTTGCATAAAAAACTACTAATAATGTGATATTAATAAAAAGTTTAAAAAAAGTGTACTTAAAGAGAGCACGCATACAGCTGTTAAAGTGCAATTCATAATAATGTCAAATTAAAGGTTTTACTTTAAAGTGCATTTTAAATCATGTTTTAATAATCTTTTGACATGTTTGAATTTGATATAAAAGTTAATATATTTTAAAACTTCATCATAACAAATGTGTACACTGTTAAATGTCGCTGTAGATTTAGCAGCACATGACTGTAAAAACCAACAGTACAATACTGTATTATGAATTACAGCAGAAGCAGACTAAAATGAGAACATGCTGTAAAAATACAGTCAAATACTGTTTTGTAGAATTACAGCACTCTTCTTGTGTACTGTAAATTAAATGACATATATGAAAATACAGTCACTTGCTGGCATCCGTGCTGCCAGTACTGTACTGTAAAAATACAGGGAAATTGTTAACAGTGTAATTACTAATACGTGACACACAAGATTCAATAGAGATGACATTAAAGTATATCTAGTTGACCATAAATGCTCGTCAGTGCATGTGAAACATAGTTCAATGACAACAGAATTACGACGTTTAAAGATGTTCTGAAGTTCTGTGAATGCAAACGATACATTGTCATTGTATATAATATGCAAGTAAGGGTCCGAAAACACTTATTTCCGTATGCTAAAGTGTACTTCCTTTTTCACAAAGTTGTATGGAACTTGGCTGTGGAATATATTTCTGCATAATTAATCCCGTTCCCCACTTAGGTTTTAAAAGCCAATGGTCTGTTTCACAACTTTCTACGACACTAAACAGGCAATTAGTCACAGCCAAATCATTTTTCATGCGTTTTATGGATATGTCCAGAACGCACTAGAGCTCTCAAGGGGTCCAGTTTTACAGCGGCCCACCCGCCGGCCCGTCTCCCCACGGTATTACGCCATTCCTCATCATTAACATTCTCTAGGTGTGAGATCACTGCTAAAACATGCCTGAGAGACGCACAAAAGAGACAAAGATGTTGCATTCCACCATCTCAACTTCACCTTGGACGATATTTTACATCGGAGTAGCGTCCGTTTCACAAATCAGCACGTGGTAACGAGACCAGCAACAAAAGCACGTGTGAAAAAGTCTGCTGAGCTCTGATCTGCACAGCCAAAACACGTTTGACCTCTTGGCTGAGTTTAATAAAGCTAAATAATAAATTCTGCGTGTTCAAAGCCGAGTGTGAACCGAACTCTCTCCAATATGTCCAAAAGTTTGACTCCTCGTAACAATGCGGTCGGTAATGGAAAATACGTCATCTTGTGCTGAAAGTTATTAAACATTCTGAATTTAATAAAAGAAATGATGGTTTTGATAAGATATGGATTCAGAAATACCGATACTCACCTTCATAGAGATTAATGAAAATGATGAAAGATTAACACGCTGCATGTGAATTGAGGTTGGAAACTTTAAAACGGTATTGTGAAAAGGGCTAGACAAATAATTGTGGACGGAAATGTTTTAAGAAAGCCTTTTATTATTGTGAAAAACAAGTACACTTTGGCATACTATTAAAAAAAAAAAGAGTAATAATAATATATTTACATTGTACATTGGAAATAATATACTTGGACACTTAATTGCATGTTATTCATAACAAAATTCAAATGTTTTATAGTTTAAATTTATATTAAATGCAATATTTAATTGTGCAGTTTTACCCACGTAAATAGGACTTTGTCTTTGAAATATGGTTAAATCGTACTGCCATTTTAAAATCATTATAAGGTACTTTAAAAGTAAAACTTTTATAAGTGCACTTTTTTAAAGTATTTTAAGAGACAGTAATGGAAGTGGCTTTTTATTTCATTAATATTGTTTTTTTGTAGTTTTTTTTTTTAAGTTTATAAGTGCACTACAAGTGCACATTCAATACAATTAAGTGCACCTCTTTTTCACAGGGCCTCACAGTGATGAAGTGTGTTTTTTAATCAGAAAGCAAAGACCCAGATCTGTTGAAGCTGCACGCAGTGGGTTTACAAGGCTCTCGTTAAATACAAATGTTTTTACGTGCTGTTTGGATGAGGGTGTTTTGGAAACCATTAGCAGGGCTGGATATGTTACTTTTAAAATGTATTACAAAATACATGCTTTAAAAAGTCATTTGTAACGTATTTCGTTACATTACTCAAGTTTAGTGACTTCATCTAAATACTTTAGAATACTTTGGAATACTAATAAGTGTGAAACGAACACAAAAAAGGTCATTGTGAGTTTTTATCTCACAATTCTGACTTTTTCCCTCAGAATTGAGTGATATAAAGTTGCAATTGAGAGTTATAAAGTCAGAATTATGAGATATAAACTCACAATATTGAGAAAAGTCAAAATTATGAGATATAAACTCACAATATTGAGAAAACTCAAAATTATGGGATATAAACTCACAATATTGAGAAAACTCAAAATTATGGGATATAAACTGAAAATACTGAGAAAAGTCACAATTATGAAACATAAACTCACGTACTAAATTTACAAAAAAAGCTAGAAAAAAAGTCAGTATTGCGAGTTTAAATCTCCCAATTCTGACTTTATAACTTGCAATTGTGAGTTTAAATCTACTCAGCCT
>CM074278.1:1053065-1225565 GCA_037194245.1 Opsariichthys bidens | reverse complement strand
ATGACCTTCACACGGTTATTGAACTGAACCGAATCAACATTGAACTAAACGGAGCTGAATCACACTGTTGTGATTGGACTTTTCCTCATATTTCTTTGATTACGTTACTTTCCCGTACATTACGGTGAAGCCGCTTCTGTTTACAGCGCTATGTAAATGAATGTGACTTGACTTGACATATGCTAGAATATGATAAACTAGATATCTGTTTTCTTCGACTGCCAAAGATGAGTTCCCATGAAACACACGCAGCAATTTCTATTCAGCATCCTTCAGACCTTATCTAACCTTTGCAGGTACAAGCTTCCCTATCTATCCCTGGCAAATTCTCCCTCCCTGTCTCCTCGTGCTTACATATGTTGTTATTAACGCGCAGCACCCGAGGCATTCCTCACACCCCGGCGGTGACGCACGGCCGCGCGCCCACACGCTTTCTCCGGACTCTGAGTCAAACTGTGGAGTCACGGAGGATGATGATGCACAGCCACGTCAGCGTTCGCCGGCCTCTTCCTCCTCCACTGCCCTCGTCTTTGAGAAAAGAGCAGATCGATGCATTTGAAACAGCAATCATGTGAGCATCCTCCACTGCAGCCCATTCACTTGCACGACAAGACCTCGCAATGATAAGAAATCCACACGTTCACGTCCAACACCTTCTCACTCCCAACGAGACGCATATCGACTCACTTTTGAACGCTCCGTTGCTTTCAGTTGTTTACCCGATGCATGATACCAAGACACATTCATTTTGTGGATTTTCAGCCCTTTTCCTGAGCCATACGATATCTTTACGTGATTTTGAGCTTGAATTTGAATCACTCTGTGAACGCACACAGTCATATCTCACAAAGAAACACTAGCATGATGGAATCAGTGTGGTTTTTGTCCCGCCGCTCCTCCACTGTGATTGGATGGCTGGGTAAAAAGTGACAGTGATGGGCGCTGAGTTTTTCCCAAAGATTAATGTTCTTCAACTCTTCAAAAAACGTGAGCGTGAAACAGATGCTCAGCATCTTGTCACGCTGCTGCCTTGAAAACAATAGAGAGAAAAATACGCTAGCCTCTGGGAACAAAAAAAAAGTGCTTTGGTGGACACACGGCTTGAGAAAAACAAAATGGTTTTCTTAAGATCTGTTCACGGAAAAGTTCTTCAGGGAACCAAAATTGGTTCTTCTATGGCATCCTCCTCTTTTGGAGCCTTTATGTTTAAGAGCGTTCTATATGCTCATCGTAAAGCCTCTCCATAAGTCAGCCTTTTGGAAAATGATTGCTGTTTATAGCTCAACAAGTGTTTCTTGTGCTTAATCCTCTTGATTTTAATTAACTTAGCAAAAAAATCATTAATGGGTCCTTTTTATCTCCGCCATTGTGAGGCAAATCCCTTTAGTTGCAGAGAAGCGTGTATAATTTTAAGGAAATGGGTTGTGATGTTTGGTGTCATCTCGCTTTTGTTCTACATCAGCTGCGGCTAAATAAGCAAATAATTAAAGTCAGTAGGGGTACGGTGGCCTGTTGGTACATTACACAAGTCACAGGATACGAGCACGAGGGAAAATCTTGTCAACAAATTAGGGAAATACAACCGCTAATAAAGAAATGTGTGCAAACAGCGTTTAGCATGAAGATGACGATCTCAAGGGAGAAACAATTGCAGTCATTGCACGGCTCTTTTCTGTAAGAAGTTATTTTTCGTGTTCACTTTAGCATGAGAGTTTATTCCAGAAAAGCTGAAAATTCGTGAAAGCGGCGCATTTACAAATCCGCCATCTTTGCTTATGGGAACCGTGATTTTGGGTCAACTCTATAAAATGTTGGGTTAAAAACAACCCAAGTTGGGTTTAAAATGGACAAATCCAACAACTGGGTGGTTTTGAGCTTAAAAATGACTATACGGCTGGCTTAAAATGAACCCAAAATGTTTGGAAATTAACAATCCGACACATAATTACTAAAGGGGCAACAACAATAACCAGAAGATGAACATTTATTAATAAGCAATTATTAATAACCCAACCGCTGGATTAAAACAACCCAGTTCATTCCATTTTCATCCCAATTTTGGGTTGTTTTTAACCCCAGTGTAAATTTAGTTTGGCCTAATCTTAAATTTAGGCCTAAATATGATTTTTAAGTGTAAATGTCATCAAAAGAGTCTTCCAAGAATAGCCTGTCATTGGTAAAAACACCTGCAATACTATGATCAAATAGTCAAGTCATCTTTTTTTACATAGCGCTTTTTACAATGCAAATTGTGGCAAAGCAGCTTTACATTAATAAGAAAATGGTCTCACTGTCCAGCTTATTCTATACATTATTGATTCATTCCGTTGCAAAGATCAATAGTTATTAGTCTAGTTAATTGATGCATATCAGAAAACAGTGACGTAATCGTCCGGCTCGGCTCAGTTCGCATACAACGGCGCCAATGCAGACATAGTTACATCTTCCAGCCGGACTGGCATAAAAACCATCAAGTTACAGTATTAGAGACGACACTCTTCTAGCTGAAAAGGAAAATGAGATTCCTCATGATATGACCCCTTCAGTGCTGTATGTTCCCATGCATACAGTCATACAACATGCGCGAAGATAATCCAGTTTATTGCCGTGATGTAATTTCACAAGTCTATTCATCGCAGCTGCTGATGCATGGCCTCATTTTTTCAGTAGGAGCACAGAAAGTTGCAAACGGTGCATCTGAGAAACTATGGAGTGTGTTAAGAGCTAAATGGGTTCGTAGCACAAACGGACGTGCGCCCGCACAAACAAGAGCCGCCGCCGAGGCTGACGTGATGAAGCGATTATAATTGATTAAACATTGCCTCGTTGTTTTCTTCCTTAGTGCATACTAATGGAATTCATTAACTAAAAGAGGAGCGGTTAATAGAGTTGGAGCTTACTATAACTCACGCCGAGACACAATACTGATACCGTGGGTCGTTCACACGTGTAAATGTGAGTAAGAAACGGCTTTGACGGATATATAAAACTGCCACGAGGGAATGCAACATGTTCACAAGTTTGGAATTGGTTAGTGATTTTATTCTGCTCACCAAGGCTGCATTTATTTGTTCAAATACTGTAAAAATAGAGACAATTTTTTATTATTTTATTTCATTTTATTATATGTGAATATATAGTAAAATGTCATTTATATCCAGTGATCAAAGCTGAATTTTCAGCATCATTACTGCAGTCTTTCATTCATTTCTTTGAAATAGAAATCTTTTGTAACTTAATAAATGTCTCTTTTGATCGACGTAATGCATCCTTGCTGAACAAAAGTGTTAATTCCTTTCAAAAATGTCACTAACCCTAAACCTTTGAACAGTATCGGATTGAAGATGGATTGTAATTTTTAATTCTGTAACTTTTTCCTGTCATCAGAAGTCTGCGGAAGTGTCGTGTCACAATATATCTCTTCACGTCACACTGAATAATTCCCTTAAAAGTGTGCTGTACTTCTTTTTTTAAAAACTAAACGTAAGAAACGTCTACTTTTATGTACTTGCATAGTTGCAAACTACCGCTACACTTAAACGACTCCGTTTTTTTTTTTTTTTTTCAGGTACTCCAGTAATCTTTGATTTCAGAAAATCAGTTTGTACAGTATATGCACGTACAGTGTCTCATTCAGAAAAGACAAACAAACATCAGCACTACTCGTTTGAAATCTTTTAGTAGCAGCCCAGAATAAATCTGAGACAACTGCAGGCTGTTTTGCTTCTCTTTACTCGGAAGAATATTGCTCCGCGCTGCCGTTTTAGACCGGAGTGAGCTGTAGAGGCGCTAAATGGATTCTCTGTGATAACCTCAGACTCGCTCCATTCCAAAATAAACCCAAATGTCAATCTGCGCTCGCCTGCGATGACAGCCGGCAGCCTAAGCCTATTTCCTCCAGAGTGAGGAATGGTTTCCTAATGCTTTCAATTTCCCTCAGCCTTGGAAAGAGACAGGACTGTACACAATGCTGCAATGACCTTGAGACAGACTGTCATGAAAGAGGATGCTTATATCACACGAGCGTTCAAGAGTCGCCAACCGAGGGAGGTCTCCGTTCTCTGATCTGTTTATGCTAATGATGTTGGCATGCTGTGACCAGAAGTGGCTTTGCATGGGGGTCTGAAGCGCGGCATTAATCTGGTAACACGATATCATGTTAATTGTGCGCGATCCGGCCTCCACTGGCGCATCAATACAGTTAAAAGCATCATCGCTCCGTATAAGTGATTTCCCTGTGGACGCTGTTCCTAATGGAGGATTTTATGACACGTTTTTAAAAGGCTCTGCACACAGAATTCGTCGCACCCTCACGTGACGGTGTTGCCGATCAAACGGTGTCAGCCGTTCGTAATTGACCCTAAGCCCCGCCCCCTTTAGTTACGGTTGCCATGCGCTCTCACGCCACACATCACGTTCTCCCGCGGTGAAAAATACATCCCGGAGCGAAGAGGACGCTGACAACGTATGAAACGGTTTCATTTGTAAAGAAGTTTAATCAGTAAATAGCGTCTAGTGTGTGTTTAATGTGTCGCTGCAGCTCCTCGATCGTCTCGTCATACTAGTTCATCAAATAAACATGGATGAACATCAGAAGGAATGTTGTTTCAAGACGTGAGTTCACAAGTTCAAGTTCACCGAAGTGAATCTACTAACTCCCCCGACCGCTTTGATGGAAAATGATTGGTCAGATCGCCTGTCAATCAAACTGTTTGACGAGCGCTTTCGTTTCGTTTCGTTTTGCTGCGGAAGTGATTCTGTCACTCTGAACCAGTTCCAGTTCCAGTTGTTTTCAGGTCACAATTTGGAATAAAAGAAAACAGAAAGCATAGGAAACATATAATAAACTGTAGGTGCTTCCCCCGGTGGGCCGTAGCGGTATTGCAGTCCAAATCAATGTATTAAAATAACTAAAATATTCCAATTGTTCTAAAATTGGATTTTTTTTGAAAGTATGTAAGGTTAGTGTTTAGGATTTAAATATATTTGTAAAAAATGTTTACATCATAGTTCTCATAATGAAATTGTTACAAACTTGTTAATACATGTATTTGTAGGTGTATATTTTTTAACAGTGGGGTCGTGGAGCTTTTGCAATGCTTTTGGGGGGCCTTACCCCTCTCAAGTTTGGGAAGCTCTGACCTAAATCATTTGAATTCACTGGCACGTCAACAGGATCTCGTTAATATTCATAGGTATTCATATGTGACGTAGGTTCAAGCACGCACACACTGTACATTTGATTAGACGCTGATATGTACAATATGATTGACAGCTTCTAAAGCACGTGATCAACTTTTGAGACAGGTATAAAGCTCTACAAATCCTTTGAGGCTCAGATTCAGTGTTGATTTGATTATATTTAAAATGCATGAGATTAATTAATAATATATTTAATTTATTTGACCATAATTATATCCAGACATGCAATGCAAATTATTATTTTTTGATTAGTCCCATCAAAATGTTTTAGCTTCTCCATCATTTATTGACAAATGAGACGATTCAATTTTGCCAATCCTCGTTTAATTTTAAAACGCATTGCCTTAAGGACACTACACAAGGTTTACCTCTCCAACACTGGCTGATTGAAGTGTAAATAAGTGAAAATTTGCTATTAAATAAATATATGTATTTTTTTTAAAAAAAATATATTTTCTTTCTTCTGTAAAACAAGACAGTGTGCTGCAGGATGTTTTTAGTGATCGTATTTCATTACCGATGTATTAAAAGTCTTAATATAACAAAAAAAGACATTATATCCAATGCCAAAGCCAAAGATTTTCTCATATTAATATGACAAAGCACTTCATGCTGTTGCACATCCTGTTTCATTCATTTTTTTTTTCCCATCTAAATAAACTAAACATTAAATTAAATAAAATGACTTTCAAACATATGCAAATAAATTCTGAATGTAAACCAAAATTTATAATACACTCAAAAATATTAAGTCTAAATTCAAGCTTTATGTATTTGAGTTGCATATAAAATTTCCGTGCATGTCGATTACACAAAAATAGTAAACTTTAACGCGATGCGCATTTGTCAGATATGCAACAATGAAACGGGTAATATTTCTGTAATAGTACTAATAAACTGAATGCGTTCATATATTTTTCAACAATAGCTAAACAGCTAGACATACTTTATATACTTTTAAACTGAATAAATTTAATTGTTTACACAATGAACATATTTACGACGATTCTAAGCTATTTAAATAAATGCATATTGAAAATATAATTTAAATATTTTTTTTAACCAGTTTCATTCATTCATGACTGACACATTTCATCACATGAACTTTATTAGTTTATGTTAAAATGCAAATGCAAAGGAGTTTGTGTGCAACTTCGAATATTCGAATTCGGAAAGCCACCTATAAATATACCGATATTTTACAATGCAGTGTCTATCCAAGCATACAAAAGCGTATGTTCGATTCACCTCACAGTGCTCCTCTCACCATCACCACTTATTAATTTCTATCAGTAAATTACCGTGATGTCAGATACTTTGATTTTCCTCACTGTCATCACTTTTTTCCAGGCTACTTTGATAGGTATAAAATATTCAGAAGCCAGGCCCATGCAAAAGACAGCATTGATTGTGTCGTACAAGATGATGTATGACTGGAGTTTATGGTTTATTCATTAGCAAACACAGGTCTGCTCCGAGACCACCTTTACCGAGACGCTTATCCAAACTGTGAGCTCAAACTTTCGCGTCACACTCCACGTTATCAGAAGCGCTCCATTCGCCGAGAGCTTCATATTATTCTCTCATTGTACGGTTCAGTAGCTTCATTAAACTTTTACGCATGCAATGGTGTTTGGAATTAGCTTGCTTTTAGCCAGAGCGATCTGAGCCATTTGTGCCGAGCAGAAGGTCAATACAACATATTGAGTGCTCTACCAAATATGATGAGAAAACCCAACGGGGGAGACTCATGTATTAGAGAGCTGGAGATCTGATGCAGGCAAAAAGAGACAGGCATTAAGTGGAGAGAATTAGCTACAGCAAACAATGCTCTTCCTGGAACAGAGATGGTCTAATCAAATCAATTTAACATAGAAAGTCTGCTGCCGCTAGATAAAAATATACTCTCTTCAAATAAGCCAAACTCGGCAGCTGGAATTGGAGGACGATCTCATTTGTACCTCAAGTTTCAACACAATCTCATGGCGACTGCTTCACTTTTTGCCGGCCGATTCGTATGAATTTGAACAATCTCATTTCTGTCGTGGCAACTCTAGGAGTGTTTGGCATGGCAACGGATGTGACAATGTTGATGTGTTCGGTCTTGGCGGAGTAGACCTGTTACGCTGTCACACAGTAAAAACCCCAGAGTTAAATCAACTCTGCTCAGAGAACATTTGTTCCCTCTCTAAATAGAGTTAAAGTCACACTGAAGCAGAGTTAAAGAGATAATTAAACAATAAATGAAGTGATGATTGAAGATTAATGATGAACACCTGCTGTTAACAAGCAGAATCACTGAAGAAAAGAGAAACACAAGAACTACTGAAGATAAAAGACATTCAATCTCTGAAGATCTGATTATTCAACTCCACTAACAGCATTACCAGATTCACTCATTACTGACCAGACTGACTTGATTTTCACATATTTTCTACAGAAATGTCTTTTATCTTCAGTTGATTTCATCAGTTGTAGTTCTTGTGTTTCTCTTTTCTTCAGTGATTCTGCTTGTTAACAGCAGGTGTTCATCATTAATGCTCAATCATCACTTCATTAATTGTTTATCTCATTAACTTTAACTCTATTTAGAGAGGGACCAAATGTTATCTGAGTAGAGTAGATTTAACTTTCTGCTGTGTAGATAGTTCTCTTAAATTCGATGAGCAAATTAGTGCGTCATTGCATCTAGTTTTTTTTATGTTCGCTCTCTATAGAAAATCAAATCTTGTCTCCCCAAATGTTCTTTGGAGACTGCTATCCATGCTTTTATCACCTCACGCCTGGACTATTGCAGTTCCCTATATTTTGGTATATCAAAATCCCAAACTGCACGCTTACAGGTTGTTCGCAAATGCTGCGCCCCCCCCCCCCTTTTGAGATCCCTTCACTGGCTTCCATTAAATGTAAGAATTGAGTACAAAGCGTTATTATTGGCGTATAAAGCATTAAAAGATTGAACACCTTCTTATCTGTCTTAGATCTGCAACAAAACTCCTCCTTCAAATACCCAGAACCCGGTTAAAATCGAGGGGTGACCGAGCTTTTGGCCCCACTGGAACAATCTCCCACTTTATATTAGATCAGCTTCTTCTCTGTCTGAGTTCCAGTCATGTCTTAAAACTTATTATGAACTGAAAGCAACAGAAAATATATGACTGTTTGTTTTAAACTGTGTTTAATATTATCTGTGTTATTAATCTCCTTTAGATCTATTTCTATGTCTACAGCACTTTGGTCGGCCTGTGGCCGTTTTTAAATGTGCTTTATAAATAAATGGAACTGAACTGAACACTGCTGCTATTCTGTTATCGCTGCTGCTGTTATTACTGTTACTGTTATTGCTGCTGTTGCTGTTATTGCTGCTGCTATTGGTGCTGCTGTTATTGCTGCTGGTATTGGTGCTGCTGTTGCTGCTGTTGTTGCTGCTGTTATTGCTGCTGCTGTTGTTGTTGCTGTTATTGCTGCTGGTATTGGTGCTGCTGTTGCTGCTGTTGTTGCTGCTGTTATTGCTGCTGCTGTTGTTGTTGCTGTTATTGCTGCTGGTATTGGTGCTGCTGCAATCGCTGTTGCTGCTATTGCTCTTGCTGTTATTGCTGCTGGTATCGCTGCTGCTGTTATTGCTGCTGGTATTGGTGCTGCTGTTATTGCTGTTGTTGCTGCTGTTGGTGCTGCTGGTATTGCTGCTGGTATTGCTGTTGCTGTTATTGCTGCTGGTATTGGTGCTGCTGCAATTGCTGTTGCTGCTATTTCTGTTGCTGTTATTGCTGCTGCTATTGGTGCTGCTGTTATTGCTGTTGTTGCTTTTGCTGTTGGTGCTGCTGCAATTGCTGTTGCTGCTATTTCTGTTGCTGTTATTGCTGCTGCTATTGGTGCTGCTGTTATTGCTGTTGTTGCTTTTGCTGTTGGTGCTGCTGCAATTGCTGTTGCTGCTATTTCTGTTGCTGTTATTGCTGCTGCTATTGGTGCTGCTGTTATTGCTGTTGTTGCTGCTGTTGGTGCTGCTGGTATTGCTGCTGCTATTGCTCTTGCTGTTATTGCTGCTGCTATTGGTGCTGCTGTTATTGCTGCTGGTATTGCTGTTGCTGTTATTGCTGCTGGTATTGGTGCTGCTGCAATCGCTGTTGCTGCTATTGCTCTTGCTGTTATTGCTGCTGCTATTGGTGCTGCTGTTATTGCTGTTGTTGCTGCTGTTGGTGCTGCTGGTATTGCTGCTGGTATTGCTGTTGCTGTTATTGCTGCTGGTATTGGTGCTGCTGCAATTGCTGTTGCTGCTATTTCTGTTGCTGTTATTGCTGCTGCTATTGGTGCTGCTGTTATTGCTGTTGTTGCTTTTGCTGTTGCTGCTATTGCTGTTGCTGTTATTGCTGCTGGTATTGGTGCTGCTGCAATTGCTGTTGCTGTTATTGCTGCTGGTATCGCTGCTGCTGTTATTGCTGTTGATGTTATTGCTGCTGCTATTGGTGCTGCTGTTATTGCTGTTGTTGCTTTTGCTTTTGCTGCTATTGCTGTTGCTGTTATTGTTGGAACCAATTACAAACAGACTGAATTAAGGATTGCGCCATCTAGATTTTCATGACAGAACTTTGCATTTTTACGTTTGTGTACGATCTGCTTACACACTACTAATGGTTGGGCTTAGGGGTGGACCTTCATGCTTACCTTTTTTTTTTTTTTTTAAATCAGATGGATCAAGAATCAATATTTATACAGTTCATGGAACGGTTTTACCTGAAACATTTAGTTGGACGTTCGTCTACTATTTGTTCAACAGAACATTCAAAAGTAACGTTTTCATTATGCTTGCGAAACGATAAAACGGAACGTTCCCTGAACTTTTGAATAACCAAGAAAAAAATAGGACATTTAAAAAAAAAAAAATTCAAAACCTGGATGTTCAGACAACATTCAAATATAACATTTGTATAACTTAATGGGAATGTCAAGTCAAGTCAAGTCATCTTTATTTATATAGCGCTTTTTACAATGCAAATTGTGGCAAAGCAGCTTTACATTAATAAGAAAATGGTGTCATTGTGCAGCTTATTCTATATATTATTGATTCATTCCGTTGCAAATATCAATAGTTATTAGTCTAGTTAATTTATGTATATCAGCACTGCAGAAAACAGTGACGTAATCGTCCGGCTCAGCTCAGTTTGTATACAACGGCGCCAATGCAGGCATATCAAAAACACTGCTGAATATCAAGCAAGTGTCCCCAACTTAAGCAAGCCAAAGGCAACAGCGGCAAGGAACCAAAACTCCAACAAATGGAGAAAAAAACCTCGGGAGAAACCAGGCTTAGTCGGGGGGCCAGTTCTCCTCTGGCCAACAGTGAACACTTGTCCGATACCCAGGCAGAGTTATGGGTCATTAAACCGATTTGGAATCGCAACAGTCATAATATTTAATCTAGTTCCATCTAGTTTAAGATCTTTTTGATCACGCCGGTATGGGACGGTTTGTTGGGATGTTAACAAAACCCTCTTAGAACAATATTTTCTCTGACACTGGTACTTCACGATTATAAACCACATGTACGTTGGCGTTTAACACGAACAAGCATTCGAAAGCAAGAGCGTGTTTTCCTCTCATTAAAATTAGCAGGAGTCCAGGCCTGAATATGCCACGTTCCAACGGCAGCATATGTATTCGGCGTAGTGTGGCAATTCCTGTCTGGCTGTGCATCTGTGCCGCGACTCCAACGGAGAGAACAATGCCACGCCAGCCTATTAGCGCCAGTTCCTCCCACCTCCGATCCAGCTGTACAGTGCGGCCGCTAATGGCTGAGGAGCAGCGAACACCTACCTAACATCATCTGACACTTGCAGTCAGTATGTTCCATTAGAAAGAAATGGTTAGCGCACATTTCATTTAGGCCTTTCACATTGAATACTCTTTGCCACACTCGGAGGGAAAAGATATCATGCGCATTTCATGCTACACCGGTTAAAAAAAGAAGCCTCACTATGACCGCACCATGCCTTTCCTCTAACTAAAACAGATCTTTACGACTCCAGATTTAATAGAGGAGCTATTAGATCAGTTCCCTTTATGTTAGGCAGTGAATGAGAAATTGAACAAAAGGTTCACTTTTGTGTGTAATCGCTGCAAGAACATCATCTTTACTCACGGGATTGTCTTCATCAAGGGCTTATCTCTCTCTTTGATGGCCTGTAGATGGAAAACAGAATTATTTTGAATGAGGGTCCGCCATCCTCAAAAGAGATTTTTGATCACTGCAGAACATTTGAGAGGGTAATCAGGGCGATAATGAAGACGTGGATCTCCAATGGGTTAAAAGAGCCGAAACAAGGGCCCGATGTGACGCTTTTGGGAAAATCAGATAAATGAAAGTCACTTACAGACTGTGAATCTTGTCTTTTCTTGGCAAACCACTGAGAGACAAACTTATGGCACAGTCAGTGCCAAAACCGTTACACTCTCCAATCTGTTGATTAATTTATTTATTTATTGAAGCACAGCATTGGCAGTCTTGACAGCATTTTTATGGACATTACCTCACTGACTGCATTCAGACTCACTCGGTTTTGTGATGGTGCACATGTTAGATATCCGCTGCTGCGACTTTGTCCACCCGATTTCATTCAGTTTCGCCGTGCTTTATGGAAAAATGTGCTTTGGCAGTATTTCTGCAATGATATTATGTTGCTTCTTCCACCTTACGCTAAACTCAACCCTAGACCTGACCGCTGCTGTTAACAAAAGATAAAAACACACGCCATTTTAGTCTTTGAGCTCTTGTATCGTGACTTGTGTTCCCAGATTTTATCGTGACTCGTGCTGAGCAAGTTTGCTGTCAGAAAAGTGATGCAAATGTCAAAATGTATTAGTTTACCAATCATGCACTATGGTAGAAGTGTTCAGAGTGTTTTGCAAGGAACAGCACAAAAACCAGACGTTATTAATCAACATTCTGCCAGTGTAAAAAAGGAATAAAAGTTGTTGGTGTTTTACCGCAACTAGTACTCATTTCAGCTGGAAAAAGGAATGCAGCGAATTGTATGTATCTGTAAATATTTGGAGTAAAAATGTAGATAGAGGCACATTTTTACAATTGTTATGTTAATTTTGCAATGCATTAATAGTGTAAATAATCTTTTTTACAACACAGTACAATACAGTGAATAATTATGAATTTAGTTTTAAATCATCAACACAATAAAACAGTATAGGCTTATATGAAGCAACATAAAATGTGTGTGTGTGTGTGTCATCCTTCCTCCAAACCAGTGTGTTTATGATTAAAAAAACTGTAATAAATTCATTTGATAAATGCCAGTATGCAACATTAAGCAGCACAATCGACTCTTTTTGTACAACTAAAATACTGATTAGTGAACCAATATAGAAGTCACTTGTATTTAAGAAAGCAGAAAAGTGTCTCTAAGTCTAAATACATTGAATTTTACTGTGCAACGTTTCCTTTTCTGGCCAGTAACGGGCTTGACTCCAGGTGTTGAGAGGTTTCTCCATGCCATCATCACAGTCAGCAAGACCAGAGGTTCATTTGAGGCCCATGTGCTTTTATATACGGTATCTGGACTGATGGTTTCAAATAAATAAGTAATTATATTACTGACTCATACATTTTACTGTGTTCACCTCGTTTGAAGAAGACATGAATAAAACACCGGCAGGAGAATAAATAAAGACCTTGTGAGACATTCACAAAACATTCTTCAGAAGAAAGTTGAGTATTTTGTATTCCCAAAAAATATTTTTAAGAGTGCTCTTATGTTTACTCTTAAGACTTAATACTTAATTCTATCATTAATTAAAAGTAAAAATATTAAAAACATTTCTGTTAATTGAAATATAAAGCTTAGATAAAATAATAAAATAAAATAAAAATAAATATCAGTTGAAAACCATTAAATGAAATGAATTATTAACTGGAAATAAATAAAAATGAAAAATTAAGATAAAACTGGAAATAAAAATAAATAACAACCAAAATATTAATATAAAACTAAAAAAAAAAAATGACAAAAGCACATAACTAAAATACTAAAAAATTAAGCAAATTATGAAAAAGCATTAAAAATATTAATAAAACAAAACAACAAGAAAACACTTGGACCATTTTTAAAAACTTCTTGGAATTTATCTTCAGAAAGTTCTTTCTTTTGGTGAATCCGGCCCCTGTTTTATTGATGCCGATGTATATTTAAGAAGAAGGTTCTCCACTGTACTCGTGCTGTACATGACATCAAATCCCTGCATCGGTGAACCGGCGTGAGTTCAGAGCGGAGCTGGGATTAAATCCTGATGTGACATCCGTCAAAGAGTGTCCATCTTTATCCTCTCAGTCAGCTGCTGTGGGCTCACACCTTTTCCTTCACCTCATGGACGCACAAACTGGCTGTGCTTCATCAGTCCGGCTCTTCTGCAACACCCAGAGTGCCACAGAATACGTTTGGAGCTTATACGGACAGTCGCACCCGAGGCCGGCTGCTTTATTTACACGCCTCTCTCCTTCCAATCTCCAGCCAAATGTTCACATCACAGTCCTGTTTCTTCCATTTCAGGTTGGTTTGTTAATGAAACCGCACTAACCCGCAGGTTGAAGGGCAAAAAAGTTGCATGTACTTCCCCTTGCCCAGCTGATTACTACGGCTCCCGGAAATTCCCGACCAGCTGGCCTATGACATCATTAAGCATTAATTCAGCACTTACTCTCAGGGTGCTAATGTAAGCACTAACGCAACGCGAGCAATCGTTAGGCAATTTACGCAGGTGCGCGGCCGTTAGAGGCTAATTGTGAAAAGCTTTTCAATGAAAGTTGTGGTCAGATGGTGTGTAAACAAATAAGTGTAGATGTTTCACCTGTGTTGATGACCCGGCTGATTAAAATAACCCCGGGACATTACTGTAACCATTGGATGTTTGTTGGGAAACTAATGAGGGAAAGGTGGAATTTTGGAAGGTTGAAACAGTCTGTTATCAGTTACATTTACTCCTGCTGTTCCAAAACTGTCTAATGAGAAAAACAAGAGCAAGACATGCTGTGGTTACGATGAATGTGCCGTGAAGGCTTTATAACGTCCCGTTCACAAGATGTAATATCAGTGTCTGGTGTCTCCAGTGAAGTTTCAGCTCAGATCATTTATTATCTCTCGTGTGAGCGAAAACACGCCGTTTTTGCGTGTGTCCCTTTAAATGCAAATGAGCTGCTGCTCCAGAAGAGGGCGGAGCTTCAACAGCTCAACAACAACAAAGCTGGAGAATCTAACGCAGACAAAATGAGGAAAGTGTTCAAACGGATGGAGAGACTCGGGAAGACGTTTCTGAACGGTTCGTGGATAAATTGATGTGGAGTTGATCGACTCGTCACTAGCATGCGTCGTCACGTTCGTCTTTGTTCCTCGAATCGACCCTCGTTTGTGAAGCGGTCCGGCGTAAAATGAACAATACTCGACTACAACAACTCTTCCTCTTCTCTAGAGCAGCCCGACATGGCCCCGCCCCCTTTGTTGTGCATTCTCGGGGGCGGGGTTTATGTAAATTTTAGAGTTAGTGATGTCACCAATCTGGGAAGAAGCTCATTGTAGTTCCTACCAGTCATGAAAGCTATATGAACTGTCCAATTTATTACAATGTTTTTCCATAATTTTTTCTTCTCCAGCTCTTTTTCTTTATGTTTGGTTATACTATATGCTCGGTTCTCATTAAAAAGATTAGAAACTTAAAATCTTTAAAAATCCAAGTTATGCGATGCACTTACTGCCTCAGAAATGGCTGTTCTAATAACGTCCAAGTCAAAAACCTTGTAACTCCATTTGAGCTTGATTTTGGTGTCTGTTCATTTAAAAAGCCATAATATCAACTTTGACTACAATGTTTAATTATTATTATTATTATTATTATTATAAAAAGTTGTTTTTTCCACCTATTCCTGAAAAGTAGTGGTTTTGGAAATACAAGGTTTTCTAACAGGGTTTGTTGTTGTTTTTTAGGGGTTATTATAGTAAACTAAAACTCAAACCTAAACCGTTAAAAAAAAAATGTGTATTTTTTGTTCATGTAAATAAAATAACTGTCATAATTAAAATAATAATAACAAACTTTAAGTTTTTTTTCATCTAGCAACATGTGGTTTAACTCGATGTGGGAGTCGAATCAGGAATCGTTGATCTGGTTCATGAAGCAGATGCGAATGATTCATTCACACCTGGAGTAAGAACTTGAAAACAGTGTGAACTATCCACCTGATCAAAGTTTTTCTGTATGTTCGTTCTGTTTGGTTACATGTACTCTTCTTTGTACAATATTCCTGGTTCTCATTAAAAAAAAGATTCATTAGACTGATCACATTTAACGATCCGGTCGCAGCGGTTAACAGCTCAATGGAGGCGAAAAGCCCTACAAGGTTCAGAAAATTAAAAATCTTGGCTAAATACAACTTGCAAAAAAGTGGTTTGCTGGATAAACCTCCTAGAGATCGGCACAAAAATCAATATGCAAATGAGAAGGTGCAAAATACAGATTCAACAAAGACATTAGAGGCACTGCATTGATCAGATTTATACGAGTAGCATGTCGATGAAAACATCACTGTCCACCTCCACAACACGGCACGTTTAAAGATGTGTGTTTCTACGCTGAGCCAAGCGTTGTGATCGCAAACCACAGCGTCATCTGATTCTTTAGTGTAAAGAGGTTGTATTGGCAATTAAACGATGAACACTGGCTCGGAATAACTGTGCGATGGTGCTTATTTTACACACGCCGCTAGACGCTGGACAAATAGGTCTGTGATTGCTTTTCTGTCACTGCTTTTTCATTGCTTTTCATCTATGAAAACCCATTTGAAGTGTACACTTGCCATCATTGTTGTGAATGGTTGAGGTCTCTCTCCTCGATCTTTCAATCTCTCTCTCTCTCTCTCTCTCTCTCTCTCGTCGGGTGGAAATGAGGTGTGCAGATTTTCGAATCCTCCTCTACTTTTCTGGACAGACACCTCTGAAAAGAAAGCTGTTGTCATGGAAACGCTTTCACGGCCCGTGATGGTGTGTGTCATGAATCAGCGTAATCAAATAGAAAGTGACCGCTAAAGAAATAAAGGGAGCGGTAGCATGCATAAACTTGATTCGGAGATCGGCTTTCTTCCTCTATCAGGCGTGCCCGCCACGGTCTGCTGGATATTAAAACTGCAAATCGATGTTGTTTTTGTTTTGACCATTACAGGACGCCGTGATATCAGCAAACGAACAACAAGCGCCGCAGCTGATGTCACATGATCACTAGAACAGCTTCGGATGTTGTTTTGGGGCCAGTTTTCTCCCTTACGCGGACCTTTTCATTCCCTCCCTAAAATCCTCGAGTCTTTTTTATTATTACTATTTTCATAAATCATTACCATTTCATCACACTTTTTCGTCTGTGTTGGGATTTTGCTAATATTCAACCAATCAAAGCATGTGACTAAACCTCGTAACTCCGTCGGCTCGTCAAACTGTCAGTCAAACCTTGTTACTCCGCCCACCCTTACCGTGAATGAAGTCTCACACGCAGTCTGGAGCGTCTCTGCGAGTTTGCAGTGCAAGAGTAAATAAAAAAAACTAGTTCTTTGAACGAGCACAGTGCTTTCTTTACTCTAGAAACACTACAGTATGTCTATAAAACCACATGTTTGAGGTTTCTGAGGAGCGGCGAAGAGTCTCAGAGTAGCGTTTGCCATCGAATACGGGCTTCATCTTTAATAACATGAGATTTTAGCGAAAATAACAGAAAAAAAAACGAGCACTCGTATAGCCACAATGTAACCCAAGTTGATGAAAACGTGATTTTCTGCTTCAGAAACGGCTATTAAGGTCTAGTTTTGGTTTTGTTCATGTTTCATGTCATGGTCGTGTGTCATGTTTGTTATTCCGTGTGCTCCAGCTGTCATGTCATGTGTTTCCCCTGTTTGTCATGTGATCCTGCCATGTGCTCCGTGTCATGTGATTCCCCTGTGTGGTGTCTTGTTTTGATTGGTTCACAGGTGTTCATCGTCTGTCTATTTAAACCCTCGATGTTTGTGGATCTGCGTCCCTGTAACACGGTGGTGAGCTCCAGTTTGTTCTTGTTTTGTTGTTTTTGTCAAGCCATGCCCTGTGCAGACTTCATGTTTCCTGTAAGGACTCTGTGTTATGGATTATTTTTTGAATAAACTGCACTTGGGTTCTTAAAAAACAACTCGCCTCCGGTGGATCACTTACATTCTACGGTTTATGTGAAATTAGCGAGTTAAAAACATCCGTTTGAGCTTGAGCTTGGACAAATCTTAGTAATATAATGACCTGTTCAAGTGTCTGATCACATATAAAGCCATTATATCAACTTTGACAACACAGTGTTTAATTATTAAAAAAAAAAAAAAAAAAAAAAAATTTAATTTCCTGGAAAGCACCAACGCATAAATATGTCTGTTTTTAGGTGAGTCACATCCGACGAGACTAAACGACCGCTGTGAGAGTGTTTATAACGAGTGCAGGTGATGAGTGACAGCTGGCGGTGATTACTGACTGAGAGCGGGTGAGTGGAAGGAGGGATGATGGGTAATGAAGTCCAAAGTGTGACCTTGACAATATGTGTAAAACTTTTATTTCTTTTTTTATAACAATGAATAACTGACCTCAATATTGCTATCATTATTATCACTCCCAATATTTTAGAGAACAATTGAGGTTTTCAGGGTTATTATAAAACTCAAACCATACAACAAAACTACAACAACTTCATCTGGCTGCATTTAGTTTTTAGCTTGGTTAAGTCGACATGGGCTCAAACTAAAACCATGATAAATCTTAATAAAATAAAATAATAAAACTAATAAAAATGGCAAACACACAAAGCTGAAACCTTGCCTAAAACAAAAATGAAAAGGGAAAACTAAAAACTAATTAAAATATTACATTGCAAATGTATGCCAGGAGTGACAGATTAAAGTAATAATAATGACAATAATTACTTCTTTTTTTTTTCACGATCTAAGAATAGCTTTAATAAGCGTCAATCTATTTATTTTTTTTTTATTTGTACTCGTTTTAAGCACAAGATTAAATCCACCTTTGCTGTGAAAAGTGAAAAATGTCATTACCATCACACGCTGTTCCAGGACATGCAATGAAAGTATTAAGATATATGAAATGATTCACAATTCCGAGCACTCAAAAGTGTCCTGTTTACGGTCTGTGTTCGGAAAGACAGACGGGAACGGGAACGCTTAGAGTTGCACTATAAAGGCAACGGCTCTAACGGCCTGAAGGGACTCTCATATCAGCACCCCGTGAGATTTATACAACATTTTACGAGGCCATTTCATTGCTTTCTTATTAGACAGGAACAGGTGGAAACATGGCGGCGTTCCTGTTTAACGTCGGAGGCGGGGGGAGGGCTGTGTGCCGAACAGGGAATTAAGATTGTGTGATGAGAATCGCTAATAGATCCACTCTTGTCAGTAATCACCATCCGCTGCTGAACGTGATGATGTTTATCCTGGCCTCCGACGATAAGAGTCGTGTACATCTCTCGCTCTCTTCCTCAATCCTACAAACAATTCTATCACAACCACAAAACCCTTTTTATCCCATGATTCAATATTTGCTTCAACGTTCTGATATTCGTTTTTAGCTCCGAATTCTCCGAGCGGGGATTATTTAGTATTCATGTCAGATGGAATTGGGTGTATATAGTGTGGCTTATCTAAACCAGCTCTGTTTCGTCTCACAAATGGCCAAATCGGGACTGATCTGAGAGCGGCGCCGGTCGTGTGTATTGACAGAAGGCCCGGTTAGCCTCATCCGCTCCGGTCCAGAGATGCGAGGAGTGCGGAGTCACGGCGACATCATCTTGTCATGAGAACGCGGTTCATTTGACGAGCTAATTACATGCCGTAATTAATCATTGCCTCCTGAATGGGAATTTTCTGTTGCTCTTTCTCAGTCTGTCTGATTATGGAAGCTTATTTAAAAATTGGCGAATTTTATCTCACAATTCTGACATTTAATCTGGCAATTCTAATTTTTTTTTTTTTTTTACCCATCAGAATTCTAACTCGTACATCTTGCACTATTAACTGTGACTTTTCCCTCAATAAACTCCTAATTACTGCTTATTAATAGTTAGTTAGTTGTTAAGTTTAGGTATTGATTAAAGCATGTGGAATCATGTCATGCAGAATAAGATATAAGTGTTTGATAAGTACTAATAAGCTAAAAAGCAACTAAAGACAATAAAATAAAGCATTAGCCATTTTTTATGCAACTATATATATATATATAAGATTGTGAGATGTAAACTTAGAGTTCAACAAAAGTCATAATTCTGAGATATAAACTATGGAGCATGATGATGGTAAAAATGTAAGATGGGAGGAAAATAAGTAAGTATTTAATAAGAACTAATAAACTGACAATATTCTAATAATAGTCAAGCTAATAAGCAACTAAAGACAATAAAATAAAGCATTAGCCCTTTTTTCTGCAGCTTTTCTCACAATTCTGACTTTCTGGCCTTTGTAATTCTGAGAAAAAAGAATTGCAACTAAATATATATATATATATATATATATATATATATATATATATAAAATTGTGAGATGTAAACTCAAATTCTGAGAAATTCTGAGATATAAACTATGGAGCATGATGATGATAAAAATATAAGATGGGAGGAAAATATATATATATATATATATATTTCAATGCCTTTGTTTTCTCTTGCAAATCTTCCGTCTCTTTTGAAAGTGAACGTCATGTTTCTCTGGGGAAGGACACGATTTGTGAGCAAACGCATTGTCCAATAATTTTTTCCTACCATCTCATATTTTTTTCCTTCACCGTCTTTATTATTGTTCTGTGGCAACAAAAAAGAGAGAAAGAAATCAAAACAGAATTATGAGAAATATTATGAGACATAAACTAAATAAAACAACGTGTTCCTGATGAAAAGGGTCAGAATTATATATAAACTGCAAGAACAAAAGACCGAATTGTGAGATACAGGGCCTGATCATACAGCCAATGAAGTGTTTTCATTTTCACGTAACAAAAACCTGCTCTAAAGTCAATGGCGCAGGTTTTTTTGTTATTTGAAGGGTGTGTTGGTAATATGAGCCGGGTGCACAACATCTAAACACGACAAATATTAATAATAAAAGGATGCCTCTCTGGATTCAGTCTTTCTGCTGGGAAATTCCACCATGTAAATAGCGAATCCGCCGTGCCGCGAGCTGAGATGAGTCTCTGATTGGTTTTTTGCACGTCACACCCAAAACACACCCTTGATTCATTGAGCCACAACTCTTTTAGACCATTTTTTGGTCGTTAAACCAGCACCTGTGCCATGTGCTTCAGACCATGTGCTTATATCGTTAAAGCAGGGCCCAAAAAGTCTCTCGTTTTGTATTCAGCGACGGAAACAAGCTTCCATATTCTAATGAAGTGAATAAACAGCCTTACTCTGATCTGCATCGTCTCTTCAAGCAGAACTCTAAGATTTTGTACAAACAATCCATCACTATAATTAACTAGTTATTGTTTTATTAATGCCCAACAGACAATCTGGAGTATGTGGCGCTAACCGACGGGGCTAAGGTCAAACAGGACTGAGCTTGTTTTGCTATAATGTGCAATGAGCCCTGTCCATCGCAATTAATTATGGGTTATGATTTACCTCTGGTATAATCAGGCGGCGCTTTATCTCATGCACATCGAGAATGACCAATTAAAGTCCCCAAAAGGAAACAAAGTCATACACGGGTACAGAAAAACAAACGCTTGTGAGCTTTAGATGCAACCGTACAAACTTCTACGGCAAGTTACTTATGTTTACGTATGTTAAAAAATTACTGTAAATTATACTGGCAGCAGGGTTGCCAGCCAGTTACTGTAAATTTTACTGTAATTTAATTTACAGACTTTCCCTGTATTCTCTGATTACAGTAAATAACTGTATTTTTTTTTAATTACGAAGGGTCAATTTACAGCAATATTCCGTAAATTTGAGTCACACCAACACGTGACCCCGGAATGCATTGCAGTTTACAGCAATATGCTGTAAAATAACGCTGTAATTTTTACAGTAATTCATCACAGTGTATAATTTTACTGTAAAAATATGTATTGTGCTTCGGTGTGTTGGATGCACACTACTTGAGTTTGCAAATGTCACAAAAAAAATGAAACAAAAAAAAAATAGCAACGTTTTATAGGCACATTATTTACATTGAATGTAATTTGCATGGGTTTTCGGATTCGTCACTATACATTTAACAGGATATGCAAAACCACTTCCTTAGGCCATGCACGATACCTGAAGTTGTTATCTTATAAAATGAATTTTGCTGGCATAAATGAATGCATTTAGGTTGATTCAATAATGTTCAGTACTATTTTTGGACTTTAAACCACTTCATTTAGAGGTTTTACCTTTGTTTAGCGTCTAAGACAGCAGATTTGGGTGTTTGTGAGCCGCGTTTAGACGTAATTTATGTCCGCTCGAGAGGGGAGGAAACAGCTTGGCAGCTTACGTGGAACAATTTGTCTCCACCTCTGACTTACATTTTGTTGAAGTTGTAAAAGTGAAGGTCTGAACAAGCATGTTGTCCCATTACACTGTTTTGAAAAACAACTAATTCCAAACGACTTCTCGCAGGGAAAAAAGAAAACATTACAAGCTACAAAGAGTGGGTGGTTATACATTAATGATGAGTCTTTTGTTTCATATTTCATGACAATGCGCTGCCATTACAGAGGCTAGCAGAGGACCATTAGCCCAACATGATCAGCCACAAATCTTCAGAATAACACCCGTATCACGCAAACTCCAAATTAGGCACGGAATAAACAGGGGAGCCGTTTCAGTAAGAGCATCTGGAGTGTTCGCGCCACGGGCGCGCCAGCATTCACGGCATGTTAGGGAAACTAATTCAGCCAAAAATGAAAATGTGTCATCATATACTCATCCCTCATGTTGTTTCAAATCTGTATTCTTGCATAAAACAGGTTATCTGCTGCTCAGAACTTCACAATAGTGATGCACTGAAATTTCGGCTGCCAAAAATGCTGAAACTTTTCCACTGTGTTGTCAAAAGTATTTTTAACTGTTTTCAACGATAAACATATACAGATCACGTATTAACATGGATTTCGCATTTTTAGCTGATGCTGATTTCGATTCTTAAATCTGAAGATCAATATCTATATGGTTGATGCGTAAACATTATTTGTAGCATGTCAATAAGCTTCGTGCTTTGTTACGTTTAATATGAAACAAAGTCTAAACTTCACAATTCTGTCAGTTTTATTATGGAATTCAAACAATGAATTTGGTTTCATGCCATTCAATGTGGTGTGACAGAGCGCTGTTGGATCGATCGTCTCTTCTTCTTTACTTCTGGTTACAGCACCGAATCAACAGGAACATCAGAAGGAATGTTGAAAGATCCAGTAAAACTTTCTGAAATGAATCACGTCTCATTCAGTCTCGAAACTGAATTAGCTTGAGAACAGTGCGTCACGTAACATCATACACTCAAAAAAATATTTCGGTCTAAACACAAGCTGTATGTCATTTAATTACATAGCAATTTTCCATCCATTTGGATGACATAGTTTTACCATAAACAAACTAAGAAACTTAATGTGATTCATATTCGTCAGTCATACGTAAATGAAATAGTTGAGTTTATGAATAGTGCCTTTTATCTTCAGTTGATTTCATCACTTGTAGTTCTTGTAGTCCTTCAGTGATTCTGCTTGTTAACAGCAGGCGTTCATCATTAATCATCACTTCATGATCTCATTAACTCTGACGCTGCTTCAACGGCGCTTTAACTCAGTAGTGCGCACACACACCACCACTATAGGCTTATTTAAAAAGATTTGGCTTTTAAAATGCATCTGAAAAAATAAATTAAGTGCAATATCAATTTTTTTTATGCATTAACACTGAAATGCTTCCACTGAGATGCTCCACAGAAAAGCTGCACGATATTCCACGCGCTACAGCAAGTCGACACACAAACCGCTTCGTTTCATTTGCTCCGGATGAATATTGTTGCCATTACGGAGCTGGAATTTTGCCGTGGGATTGTGTTCACGTAAACACAGTCAGTTATGTTTGAGTGAATGTAAACAGTGGAGAACGAAATCGTGTGATCCGTGCGTCCACTCTTAAAGTGACAGCAGCCTAATAAACCTGCAGCCAAATTATGAAAAATATCTATATGGCAGTTTTTAGACAGACAGAGACTGGTGAGCAAGCCCTGAATATAAGCAATATTTTACAGTATATATTCATTATATTTTTACTTAACCGGTTAATGATTATGTTTAAACTAACCCTACCTTGTCATAAAAAGGTCAAATCATCTCATATTTAAACTGACCAAATGTTTAAAAAAATACAAAATTTAGTTTTAACATGGCAATTAAAAGTATTCTCATAATGAGCAGGGGCGTTTTCAAGTTTTGCATGTGCGTTTGCACTTCTGATGTGCTTGTTCGAGGAACAGACCCAATTTCTTCTCATGGTCCCTGTAAAACTTCTCAGGCCATCAAACAAACATAAAATGGACGGCAAAAAAGAAAGACTCAAAATGAGAATCACAGTTTGAAATACGGTGAATTCAGACTGGCACAAAGAACACTTAATGACAAGATAAATGAATCACTCCTTCCCTAATCCATTAACATGCATATCACACTGCTTAAAAAGCTCATTTTCAATAAACGGATGTCAGCGTGAAGAGAGAGAAAGGAACATTTAACAGAAGGCTGTGCGGCCCAGCGGGTCAATAGAGAGTCTGAGAAGAATCAAGAACCAGCGAGCAAAAATCCCACCGAACTGTCATCACCGGCTCGGATCAGACGGATCCTCTCCAGTTGCGACGGATCAGATTGCGATTACTCAGCTCCAAGATCAATTTCAGGTGTCTCCCAACTGAGCCCATCTGCTGCGAGGATATAAACAAGTAATTACTGTCTACATGTATGATTACCCTCAGACTATGAGCAGCTTCCAGGAATGATGATGTGTGGATGCATTTAAATAAATCTGGTAAATTGCACGGAGTCGATAGGACCGTGTCATTAGTAGAAGTACAAAGTTGATGCTGAACTCCACATTGGTAACTGACAATTGAGTCTGTCACGCAAAGCTGAAGAGTTGGCCTTTTTCCCATTAAAATTTCATTGATTGGCAGAGGCAGCTGGGAGTCGCTGCTATTAAGAGTGACATGAGGAACTGCGCTTTCGTTCCAGGCAGCAAACACAAGCTCATTCGCAGTGTTTGACTGGTGCCGAAGCGTCCTATCTGAGCTGGGTGGGAGGTTTTGAATAGGGAATATAAATAAATTACAGAACAATATGGCTTGGTTTATGTTCTAAAAAACTCCTCGAACACAGAGTTTGAAAAGTCGATGATGGCTGCGTATAATATTCTGAAAGTCTGCGACAACAATATGATCCTGACGCGACTTCTTCAGGGACTAAAGTATGGAAGCCCGTTCCCGCCACTGTTGAGAAAAAAAAACATTCCGTAAGTCATAATAATGAGAAACTTTCTCATAATAATGACTTAGCATCTTTAACTCAATCAAAAAAAGATTTTTTTTTTATTAAGTTAAATATGCTGTCATTATTATGAGATACTAATTCATTATTATGAGATGTTAAGTCATTATTATGAGATGTTAAGTCATTATTATGAGATACTAAGTCATTATTATTATTATGAGATATTAAGTCATTATTATGAGATATTAAGTCATCATTATGAGATACTAAGTCATTATTATTATTATGAGATATTAAGTCATTATTATGAGATTTTAAGTCATTATTATGAGATGTTAAGTCATTTTTATGAGATACTAAGTCATTATTATGAGATACTAAGTCATTATTATGAGATATTAAGTCATCATTATGAGATACTAAGTCATTATTATTATTATGAGATATTAAGTCATTATTATGAGATTTTAAGTCATTATTATGAGATGTTAAGTCATTATTATGAGATACTAATTCATTATTATGAGATACTAAGTCATTATTATGAGATACTAAGTCATTATTATGAGATGTTAAGTCATTATTATGAGATATTAAGTCATTATTATGAGATAATAAGTCATTATGAGATACTAAGTCATTATTATGAGATACTGTCATTATTATGAGATGTTAAGTCATTATTATGAGATACTAAGTCATTATTATGAGATTTTAAGTCATTATTATGAGATACTAAGTCATTATTATGAGATATTAAGTCATTATTATGAGATACTAAGTCATTATTATGAGATACTAAGTCATTATTATGAGATGTTAAGTCATTATTATGAGATATTAAGTCATTATTATGAGATTTTAAGTCATTATTATGAGATACTAAGTCATTATTATGAGATATTAAGTCATTATTATGAGATACTAAGTCATTATTATGAGATACTAAGTCATTATTATGAGATGTTAAGTCATTATTATGAGATGTTAAGTCATTATTATGAGATTTTAAGTCATTATTATGAGATACTAAGTCATTATTATGAGATATTAAGTCATTATTATGAGATATTAAGTCATTATTATGAGATACTAAGTCATTATTATGAGATACTAAGTCATTATTATGAGATGTTAAGTCATTATTATGAGATACTAAGTCATTATTATGAGATACTAAGTCATTAATATGAGATATTAAGTCATTATTATGAGATATTAAGTCATTATTATGAGATACTAAGTCATTAATATGAGATGTTAAGTCATTATTATGAGATATTAAGTCATTATTATGAGATGTTAAGTCATTATTATGGGATGTTAAGTCATTATTATGAGATTTTAAGTCATTATTATGAGATACTAAGTCATTATTATGAGATACTAAGTCATTAATATGAGATGTTAAGTCATTATTATGGGATGTTAAGTCATTATTATGAGATGTTAAGTCATTATTATGAGATACTAAGTCATTATTATGAGATACTAAGTCATTAATATGAGATGTTAAGTCATTATTATGAGATATTAAGTCATTATTATGAGATGTTAAGTCATTATTATGGGATGTTAAGTCATTATTATGAGATTTTAAGTCATTATTATGAGATACTAAGTCATTATTATGAGATATTAAGTCATTATTATGAGATACTAAGTCATTATTATGAGATACTAAGTCATTATTATGAGATACTAAGTCATTATTATGAGATACTAAGTCATTTTTATGAGATGTTAAGTCATTATTATGAGATTTTAAGTCATTATTATGAGATACTAAGTCATTATTATGAGATATTAAGTCATTATTGTGAGATATTAAGTCATTATTATGGGATGTTAAGTCATTATTATGAGATTTTAAGTCATTATTATGAGATACTAAGTCATTATTATGAGATATTAAGTCATTATTATGAGATACTAAGTCATTATTATGAGATACTAAGTCATTATTATGAGATACTAAGTCATTATTATGAGATATTAAGTCATCATTATGAGATACTAAGTCATTATTATTATTATGAGATATTAAGTCATTATTATGAGATTTTAAGTCATTATTATGAGATGTTAAGTCATTATTATGAGATACTAATTCATTATTATGAGATACTAAGTCATTATTATGAGATACTAAGTCATTATTATGAGATGTTAAGTCATTATTATGAGATATTAAGTCATTATTATGAGATAATAAGTCATTATGAGATACTAAGTCATTATTATGAGATACTGTCATTATTATGAGATGTTAAGTCATTATTATGAGATACTAAGTCATTATTATGAGATTTTAAGTCATTATTATGAGATACTAAGTCATTATTATGAGATATTAAGTCATTATTATGAGATACTAAGTCATTATTATGAGATACTAAGTCATTATTATGAGATGTTAAGTCATTATTATGAGATATTAAGTCATTATTATGAGATTTTAAGTCATTATTATGAGATACTAAGTCATTATTATGAGATATTAAGTCATTATTATGAGATACTAAGTCATTATTATGAGATACTAAGTCATTATTATGAGATGTTAAGTCATTATTATGAGATGTTAAGTCATTATTATGAGATTTTAAGTCATTATTATGAGATACTAAGTCATTATTATGAGATATTAAGTCATTATTATGAGATATTAAGTCATTATTATGAGATACTAAGTCATTATTATGAGATACTAAGTCATTATTATGAGATGTTAAGTCATTATTATGAGATACTAAGTCATTATTATGAGATACTAAGTCATTAATATGAGATATTAAGTCATTATTATGAGATATTAAGTCATTATTATGAGATACTAAGTCATTAATATGAGATGTTAAGTCATTATTATGAGATATTAAGTCATTATTATGAGATGTTAAGTCATTATTATGGGATGTTAAGTCATTATTATGAGATTTTAAGTCATTATTATGAGATACTAAGTCATTATTATGAGATACTAAGTCATTAATATGAGATGTTAAGTCATTATTATGGGATGTTAAGTCATTATTATGAGATGTTAAGTCATTATTATGAGATACTAAGTCATTATTATGAGATACTAAGTCATTAATATGAGATGTTAAGTCATTATTATGAGATATTAAGTCATTATTATGAGATGTTAAGTCATTATTATGGGATGTTAAGTCATTATTATGAGATTTTAAGTCATTATTATGAGATACTAAGTCATTATTATGAGATATTAAGTCATTATTATGAGATACTAAGTCATTATTATGAGATACTAAGTCATTATTATGAGATACTAAGTCATTATTATGAGATACTAAGTCATTTTTATGAGATGTTAAGTCATTATTATGAGATTTTAAGTCATTATTATGAGATACTAAGTCATTATTATGAGATATTAAGTCATTATTGTGAGATATTAAGTCATTATTATGGGATGTTAAGTCATTATTATGAGATTTTAAGTCATTATTATGAGATACTAAGTCATTATTATGAGATATTAAGTCATTATTATGAGATACTAAGTCATTATTATGAGATACTAAGTCATTATTATGAGATGTTAAGTCATTATTATGAGATACTAAGTTATTATTATGAGATGTTAAGTCATTATTATGAGATTTTAAGTCATTATTATGAGATACTAAGTCATTATTATGAGATGTTAAGTCATTATTATGAGATACTAAGTCATTATTATGAGATATTAAGTCATTATTATGAGATTTTAAGTCATTATTATGAGATACTAAGTCATTATTATGAGATATTAAGTCATTATTATGAGATACTAAGTCATTATTATGAGATACTAAGTCATTATTATGAGATGTTAAGTCATTATTATGAGATGTTAAGTCATTATTATGAGATGTTAAGTCATTATTATGAGATTTTAAGTCATTATTATGAGATACTAAGTCATTATTATGAGATATTAAGTCATTATTATGAGATACTAAGTCATTATTATGAGATGTTAAGTCATTATTATGAGATGTTAAGTCATTATTATGAGATGTTAAGTCATTATTATGAGATGTTAAGTCATTATTATGAGATACTAAGTCATTATTATGAGATACTAAGTCATTATTATGAGATATTAAGTCATTATTATGACATGCTAAGTCATTATTATGAGATATTAAGTCATTATTGTGAGATATTAAGTCATTATTATGAGATGTTAAGTCATTATTATGAGATACTAAGTCATTATTATGAGATACTAAGTCATTATTATGAGATATTAAGTCATTATTATGAGATGTTAAGTCATTATTATGAGATATTAAGTCATTATTATGAGAAACTAAGTCATTATTATGAGATACTAAGTCATTATTATGAGATACTAAGTCATTATTATGAGATATTAAGTCATTATTATGAGATGTTAAGTCATTATTATGAGATACTAAGTCATTATTATGAGATACTAAGTCATTATTATGAGATATTAAGTCATTATTATGAGATGTTAAGTCATTATTATGAGATATTAAGTCATTATTATGAGAAACTAAGTCATTATTATGAGATACTAAGTCATTATTATGAGATACTAAGTCATTATTATGAGATACTAAGTCATTATTATGAGATGTTAAGTCATTATTATGAGATACTAAGTCATTATTATGAGATATTAAGTCATTATTATGAGATGTTAAGTCATTATTATGAGATATTAAGTCATTATTATGAGATGTTAAGTCATTATTATGAGATATTAAGTCATTATTATGAGAAACTAAGTCATCATTATGAGATACTAAGTCATTATTATGAGATACTAAGTCATTATTATGAGATACTAAGTCATTATTATGAGATACTAAGTCATTATTATGAGATACTAAGTCATTATTATGAGATACTAAGTCATTATTATGAGATACTAAGTCATTATTATGAGATGTTAAGTCATTATTATGAGATGTTAAGTCATTATTATGAGATGTTAAGTCATTATTATGAGATACTAAGTCATTATTATGAGATACTAAGTCATTATTATGAGATATTAAGTCATTATTATGAGATACTAAGTCATTATTATGAGATATTAAGTCATTATTATGAGATGCTAAGTCATTATAATGAGATACTAAGTCATTATTATGAGATGTTAAGTCATTATTATGAGATACTAAGTCATTATTATGAGATATTAAGTCATTATTATGAGATACTAAGTCATTATTATGAGATATTAAGTCATTATTATGAGATGCTAAGTCATTATTATGAGATTTTAAGTCATTATTATGAGATACTAAGTCATTATTATGAGATATTAAGTCATTATTATGAGATATTAAGTCATTATTATGAGATATTAAGTCATTATTATGAGATATATGCTAATTACAGTCTAGTTAATAGTGAGAATTGGGCACTAAACTGAAGTGTCACCGTGTCTGCGTCGTTTTTGTTATAGTTGTAGTGTAGACTTTGGTGTGGAATCAAAGTTAATGAAAAATATGGCAAAAAATGTATATATATATATTTTTTTTTTTGCCATATTTTTCATTTTTCAATCATAGATATATATTCATTATTTTTAATTATTTTTTTTTTTTTTTATATGAATGAAAGTCAACATTTGCGAAGTTTGAATCCATGTTTTTTTCATGCAAATTTTGGAATTGCTTAAAAAATCATGTATGTATGTTCTCCTGAAGAGGAAATGACTAAAGTACAAAGGAAAAACGTTTATCGAATAAATAATATAAAAAATTCCACATGACTTTGTCTCAGGTGAGGGAATGTTCTCAGAACGTTCTGTCACGGTTCTCCCACAGTTATGAACAAAACGTTCATCCAGCACTGTTAATATGACTTTCATTCAGTTATCTTCTCAAAATGTTGAACTCAAAATCGTTCATGGAACTACTAATGTTTTTTTTTTTTTTAAATGTTACTACTTGTTTCAGAGAACACTGAAAACTAACGTTCTCATAACGTTTGTACAGTAGTAAAATGGAACGTTCCATTTAAAAAAAAAAAAAGATTTTTTGAAAAAACTGGATGCTTTGAACGTTCATTCCGAAGGAAAATATCTGAATGGAATGTTAGCGAAATGTTCTTGGAGCGTATTTTTGTCGGCAGGTTACAGGCTGTTCGAAGTAATAAAGATATTACGAGGCCAACGATAACATCTGATTCCAAAGCGAGCGAGGACAGGCCTGCAAATGGCAAAATTCATATGCGGCGCACATGGCGCTTGCCACACCTGAGTGCGGTTCAAATATCTGGGGATCTAGGGAGGAGCTGCTCTCTTTGTCTTCTCCAGAGAAAGTGTGTCTCTAATCGCTTTTCTCCACAGCGGCCCCCTTTTTACAATGTAATCTGCCGCACTGCTGATTCAGTTCGGCAGATTTGCAGTTTTATTAACACGGAAAGATGCTGAAGTGTGGAATATGCCAAACAAACCCTCTTTACGGGAGCCGCGCTCGCACAGGACGAATCCATCACTCCAGCGGCTGACAGAAAGTTGTGGGGGCAGTTTATGGGCTGCGATACAATGTTGCAACTTGAAAGAGACCCCATAAAAGCACGATAACCTAAGCATCACACAAAGCTGTGAAGTTTATGTGACATCAAAGATGATGGGTGTGAAAGAGAGGCCCGGTTGCAGGCGCAGGGCTGCGATCAGTGACAGTATTTTGGAAGGGGATTAGAGGCTGCAGGAAGAGAGACTGTTATTTGACATTCTCTTGAGGAATATGAAATGGTGAACAGGCGGCCGGGCGGCTCCGTTTTGGAGTGTGCATCGCTTTGATGGCTGCCAAGATCAAAGACGGGGGATTTGCAGCAATCTGCAGTAATTTTTGTAGTCACCCCCAGTTCTCCTATCTGCTTTTTAATATATATTTTTCAGAACATGAATGCTTTTTGTGATCACAGACAGGGGTGTGGAGGAAGGCTCAGTGTGCGGCTGAATAACGGACCGTTATCACCAGTCATTAAGCAAAGCCAATAATCTGATCCTGATACTGCCTAGCGCAGCTCCGATATATTGGAAGAGTTTGATGAGAAATCTTTGAGTGTGCGCCGTAAAAATACTGCAAAAATGCTACAATCAAAAGCGGTTAGTTCGTTGACAGCAAGTTCCCTTACAGTATACACATGGTGAAAAACTGTAACAGATCTAAGGGGACATTTCCAGTCATTTTACAGTGAAATACTATTAAATTTATAGACTTTGGATGTAAAAAAGGAATAAATTTACAATGAAAAAAAAAAAATCGCACGGTTCCCTGCGTGATATTTGGTTGATACTTGTATTTTGAATAATGCTTCTTTATCTGTTATGCATAAATTGTAGTTTTATGTTGTTTAATTAATGTTCATTGCATTATTTTAGTAATTGTGCTTATGGGCACAAAACAGATTTGTGGGATGTCATACTGACATTATATCAGTGAATTAAATATATAGTTTTTACCATAAATACAAGATGAGTCCTAAAATGTTTCAGAAAAAAATTCTGTAAGTCATAATAATGAGAAACTTTCTCATAATAATGAACTTTTTTATTTTTTTATTAAGTTAAAGATGTTAAGTCATTATTATGAGATACTAAGTCATTATTATGAGATATTAAGTCATCATTATGAGATACTAAGTCATTATTATTATTATGAGATATTAAGTCATTATTATGAGATTTTAAGTCATTATTATGAGATGTTAAGTCATTTTTATGAGATACTAAGTCATTATTATGAGATACTAAGTCATTATTATGAGATACTAAGTCATTATTATTATTATGAGATACTAAGTCATTATTATGAGATACTAAGTCATTATTATGAGATACTAAGTCATTATTATGAGATACTAAGTCATTATTATTATTATGAGATACTAAGTCATTATTATGAGATACTAAGTCATTATTATGAGATGTTAAGTCATTATTATGAGATTTTAAGTCATTATTATGAGATGCTAAGTCATTATGAGATGCTAAGTCATTATTATGAGATACTAAGTCATTATTATGAGATACTAAGTCATTATTATGAGATATTAAGTCATCATTATGAGATACTAAGTCATTATTATTATTATGAGATATTAAGTCATTATTATGAGATTTTAAGTCATTATTATGAGATGTTAAGTCATTTTTATGAGATACTAAGTCATTATTATGAGATACTAAGTCATTATTATGAGATACTAAGTCATTATTATTATTATGAGATATAAGTCATTATTATGAGATACTAAGTCATTATTATGAGATACTAAGTCATTATTATGAGATTTTAAGTCATTATTATGAGATGCTAAGTCATTATGAGATGCTAAGTCATTATTATGAGATACTAAGTCATTATTATGAGATACTAAGTCATTATTATGAGATACTAAGTCATTATTATGAGATACTAAGTCATTATTATGAGATGTTAAGTCATTATTATGAGATACTAAGTCATTATTATGAGATACTAAGTCATTATTATGAGATTCTAAGTCATTATTATGAGATACTAAGTCATTATTATTATTATGAGATATTAAGTCATTATTATGAGATACTAAGTCATTATTATGAGATATTAAGTCATTATTATGAGATACTAAGTCATTATTATGAGATACTAAGTCATTATTATGAGATACTAAGTCATTATTATGAGATACTAAGTCATTATTATGAGATACTAAGTCATTATTATTATTATGAGATATTAAGTCATTATTATGAGATACTAAGTCATTATTATGAGATACTAAGTCATTATTATGAGATACTAAGTCATTATTATGAGATGTTAAGTCATTATTATGAGATACTAAGTCATTATTATTATTATGAGATATTAAGTCATTATTATGAGATATTAAGTCATTATTATGAGATACTAAGTCATTATTATGAGATATTAAGTCATTATTATGAGATACTAAGTCATTATTATGAGATACTAAGTCATTATTATGAGATACTAAGTCATTATTATGAGATACTAAGTCATTATTATTATTATGAGATATTAAGTCATTATTATGAGATGTTAAGTCATTTTTATGAGATACTAAGTCATTATTATGAGAAAGTTTCTCATTATTACGACTTACAGATTTTTTTTTTCCTCAACAGTGGCGGGAACGGGCTTCCATAGCTCTTCGATCGACCTCACTGGTGTCAAAGAGGAACATTTGAGACATTAAAGAAATCAAAAACCATTTTCAGTCGCTACACATGCGATGCTTGTTGTTTTTTAAAAAACATCGGCAGGTTTTATCTCATCTTTCGTCATGGCATAAAACAATTTCGCATTTCAATCATTCGACGTGTTTTTAATGGCTCTGCTGTCGCATGTGCCGCACGAGTCATTCGGCATTTTGACTCGCAGCGAGGGTCTCTTTCAGAGCATGCAATCTGTGAGCCCACACGGAACAAGCAGATGTCATCGTGCCATCAAGTGTGGCCATTAAGTATTTACGAGTCATCGGGTGTCCGTGCCAGAAGCCATCGACACGTGAGGGCGAAGTGTCAGTCGGGGTGGGCGGCTCAGCACTTTCCCGTTCTTTGATCGGCGTTTGATGGATTTGGCACATGTTTATCTGACTTCATACAAGTTCACCAACAGCTACGGCTGTGATTTTCTGACCTACAATAACAAGGACAGGACGGTTATTCAACTGTACAACATTACATTCTCTGGATATTATAGCTTATTATGGCCAACAACCTTTCATTCAGATTAGACAGGGTTGTCTGACTGACATGTCACCGCAAACCACCAATCGAGTAAAAGACTGTCATGTATCACAAGTGGTAGTGTTGGGATGTCCACATTTGTGATACACACATGCTTGGAGATCCGGTGTACGTTCAAATAAGAAAATGATCGCGGTATTTTAAGGCAAATTAAGCACGTATCGCAATCGCTCACTGACAACAGGCCACAATTGATCTCAGAAAGCCGACGAGTCCAAGTGCGAGCTTTTTTCAAAGACGTGGTCAAAGAGGCAATGGTCAAGAAAACAGCAAACAGTATTGGCAGGGAACAGGCAGGCTCGTAGTTATAATCCAGGCAATAGGTCAGAAAGGCAGGCAATAAAATACACAATCCAGGAATACAGGCTGGATCAGAGACACAAAACAAGACAGGAATATAACGCTCAGAAATGTAACACCGGGATTTCCTGAGTGCGTGTGCGTTGAACTTAAAATGGCGGGATGATGAGTGTCCGCCGGAGCCGCGATCAGTGACAGGCACGGGGATTCTGGGAAATGTAGTGTGGTGCACGGAGTCCATTATATGGGAGACATCTAGTGGCAAGTGGATGGAAGAGGACAGACAGGATCTCTCAAGGTTATGAACAATCGTTCTTCCGCTAACGTTAATAGAACATTTGTTTGAAGTAAACTGGTCTTTATTAATGTTCTCAAAACGTTAACATTATTCATACATACTTTTTTATACTACATTTTAGTTGCATGTTTGATTACCATATATTTGCAAAATGGAGCGTTCCCTAAACATTTGCATGAGCAAAAAGTTTTTAGAGAAACATGTTTTTGTTATATAGGCCTGCGTGTTCCAATAATTATTCAGAATGTTGCGCTCAGTCTCAAATATAGTTTTTCATCATTCACGCATGCATCTCCTCTGAGTGGAAGAAACAAATAAATAAATAAACAAATAATCGTGCATCTTTAGCGCAGACCGCCCGCAATTTTTCTCCATTGTTCAAGCAGAGAAGAGATCTCATTTCAAAATCACGGTTGGAGAGATGAGGCCGGTCCGTGACGGGCTTCTTTCAGTGTGGGGATACAGAGAGAAATCAGTCACACAATTACATTGACATCCACAAAACTGCGCTGCACGGGCGGCTCCGTAATTGGATCCATTTTGAGGAGGTTTGAAGGGCCGCCGCCTCGAAAAAAATTCACAGGCAGAAGAAAGAAATTTGCCTTTCAATCCGTGTGCATCTACCTTTTACTTCCTCGTTCGCTCCTTCCTCGCTCGCAACCGTTGCTTTAGCGAAGGGAAGAACAGCGGCGGTGTTAAAAGGCTTGTCACATACAATTCACACAAAGCTGAGCAGAAATGACACCACGTCCCTCAAAACACACTCAGCCCTTAGCCTCCTGCTAACGTGCGCCGCTCTCCTCTCTCAGCGCTGACACCGAGGCCGGGCGGGAATCTGATGTGACACTGATGGCACATCAAAGACATCCGTCTTGCATTTACGCTCACGATTTCATTGTATTGTGTATCTGCCAGCATGGATACTGTCCATATTTTCACAATGCAACAAAAAGCATGGACACTGAACGTGAACAGCCAATTAAAAGATGTCTGGACCAATGAGGTTTCAGGGTGGGCGGAGCCACAAACCCATCACCTGACAAAACGCACCTGTTGACGTCGCCGGTTAGGACCAAAAGTCAGATATACATGGAGGATATCGCTTTCACCGCCCGCCGCTTCATCGCGCATGGCTGGGAAAACGGTGTTACCTGTCAGAGAAAGAGATGAAGGAAGAAAAAGTTGGGGAAGGCAGAACCGATACTCCACCGGGGCGGTCATTCTGAGAGCTGTTTGATCTTTTTTCAGCTCCAATGAGTCCTATGAAGCAAAGACAGATGTTTAAAGCTTGAGAGAGACGCCTCAGCGTGTAGCCGGCGGAAATTAGACGCTCGCCTAAATTTTATCCTGTTTTCACTTTTCTGTAGCAGTTCGGAAGCGGCGCAATGAAATCTCAACAGGACTGCGATTTTTTTCAGAAATACAAAAGCAGCTAGCAAGAGAGAGACGAGGAACAAAGCGTTTCATTATTGAGCATCGTTACAGAGTTTCTACACTGCCTCCATGTGCTGGGTGGAAATACATATTAGCAATATGTAACATATTGATTATGAACTAATATTGAATATTTAATTGTGCATGTTTGATCCCATATCAGTTATTGAGTGAATGTTACATTAAAATATATCGGCCCACGTCGAATATTTACCTGTACAAGTTCGATCCCATCTATAACCGTATCGGTTATGGACTAATATTATATACTTTTTTAATGTATCATAGCAGCCCATATGAAATATTTAATTGTGCACGCTCATTCCTGTCTTTAACCGTATCAGTTATGAACTATTATATGTTATTTTTTAAAGTGGGCCGCATCTTGAAAATGTAATCATTTAATAACAGTAATATTACGTTTTGACTTTTATTCATTTTCAGGATATGAACTTGTGAAATCAACAAGTACATTTTCACTAGTAACAACATTAATTATATCAACAATTGAATTGCTACTAGTGCAAATGTTCATTTCGGATATCATGAATGTGATTGTTACTAGTAAGAAAGCTGTTTTAGATTTCAGAAATTATATTGATATCAGGAATTCATTTTCAGATATCAGAAATGATGATTTGTACTAGTAAGAATTGTATTCCTGATGTGTGAAACTGGAATTTCAACTCGTAAGAAATGAATTCTTGACATCAACAATTGAATTTGAATGGCAGCCTATGGCGAGATTTCACTAGTGAAAATACAATTACAGATATCAACAATTATAGTTTATACTAGTGGAAATTCAATTGTTGATATCAAGAATGAACATTTTTACTAGGAGAAATTCAATTGTTGATATCAGAAATGAACATTTGCACTAGTAACAATGTAACTGTTGATATCAGAAATTAACGTAAGTTACTAGTGGTAGATTTCTGATATCAACCATTGAATTGTTACTAGTAAAAATGTTCATTTCTGATATCATGAAAATGAATTCCTGATATCAATATAATTTCTGATATCTAGAACGGCTTTCTTACTAGTAACAACCACATTCATGATATCAGAAAGTAACATTTTTACTAGGAGAAATTCAATTGTTGATGTGAGAAATGAACATTTGCACCAGTAACAATGTAATTGTTGAAATCACAAGTTCACATCCTGAAAATGAATAAAAGTCCAAACGGCTTGCCATAGTAATATTTAGCAAAGAGAGCAGTAAAACAATACCTAAAACGTCCATCAAAGAGAAAATATGCTTCTCGCTGCTATAGGATTCTTTCACCTGCAGACACAAGCCAAACCTTGAACTGTTGATTTAATGCTGCCAGAGGTGTTTTCATATGTGTGTGTTATACGCAGAAAGAGTAAGATTGTAAATCTGTGCGAGCCAGACACGGCGAGTAAGCATTAGAGTCGGAGTATACGCGCGAGTCCGTGTGTTGATGTTGGCTGACAGCGCTGCCAGGCTCGGTGAAGGGGCTGTTTGCGTGCGTGCTGGTGGTCAGGTTGATTAATGGGGGGGCTGTGAAGCAGGACTGTGCCGTGATTAATTGGGCTCAAGACCTCATCTGCAATGTTTGATGAGAATGAAGAGAGGAGAAACCGGCCGGGCCGCACGAGTGAAGGTGCCGCAGCACCCTAATGAAGCTCGCGTGCGTGGATGTGTCCTTCCTCGAAATATTACAAATACTTCTGCAATCTCAACCTCATTAGGATTCAACGTCTGTCCTTAGACCCCGGGAGACAATGACAATCTATATATTCCATAAAGCACTGAGAAAAGTATTTTCTCTCGGCCTGAAGTATTTTATTAAAGTCAAGGGTTTCTCTACTTTGTATAAATCGTGCTGTGGGGTCTCATGTGGGAGTCGCCGATTTTATAGGTGACGGAAAAATATTTGCAGCTCTGATGGAGAGGAGCTGAGGCTCTGGTCTCGAATCCCATCCTGGAAAACAGCTATTATCACCCAGCATGACCGCCGAATGACGAGCGTCAAAAGGCAAATCAGAGATGAGCACTTAAGGTCAACTGTGAAGAGGCTATTAGGGTGAAATGACAACACCTGTTCATTTCATTTTCATATCTTTAGGTATTACCAAAAGCTAGACGGCATCTTTGGGTGCCATCCGATCCAGGACCGCTAAAAAGACGGGTCTCGGGTGTTTTGAACGTTCGGTAAGCGAGATCCGTCGCCAAATATATGCCATAAAAGCCGACCAATCAGCCTTTGGTTCGGTCACTTCAGGTTCGCTGTTTAAAAATGGCAGTGTGAACGCTGAGAGGACCAGGACTATGTGTTTTGTTTTTGTTTTTTTGGTCCGAACCAAACCAACCGAACTACAAGTGTGAACGCACCCTAAAAAGACGGGTCTTGGTCCGCTTCCGAACAAACTCCGACCGATATATGAACGCGACACGAACCAAAGACGTGTAAACCAACCAAAAACAGGACGTGACGTCACAAGAGTCACTGATTCGACGACGCGGGAAGATCGGCGAATCCAGAATGAGTCGAGGGCAAACGAGGAGGTGAAGTTTCAACGGAGGAAATCCTGCTGCTGTTCTGAATGTTCTGAACATTTGATGAGCTCTTCGTGATTCTCAGCTGGTCAAAATAAAGCATGAAATGACGGCGTTTAATCCAGAACACAGCGTTGTGTTGAACGTTCGGTAAGCGAGATCCGTCGACAAATATACGTCATAAAAGCGACCAATCGGGTCGTGACCGTATCCCTACGCCTTCGGTTCGGTCACTTCAGGTTCGCTGTTAAAAATGCCAGTGTGAACGCTGAGAGGACCAGCACTATGTGTTCTGTTTTTGCTTTTTGGTCCGAACCAAACCAACCGAACTAACAAAAATTATAATTTTGACATCATTTAGTCACCATCATGTCATTAACTTTTGAAAGTTAACGTGCATGAGCTCTTCTAAAGTCATTCCTTGACTTTTCGTTAGACACCGATCGGATTTATTCCCTGAAATTTGTATCATTTGTATAAAGTCCAGGCTTTATTCTTGTACAAACATGATGCAGTGCCTAAAGTTTAGAATGAAAAGTGTTTCTTTTGCTACACAAAAAAACATCCTGAATCTGATCTAGTGGCCTCAAGGAAGCTATCAGGCTGGTTTTGGGATCTCCCAACGCACCGATTCGACACCCTGTCAGGCACCTGCGCAGAAAACATCAAAACTACTGGTCGACCTCGACAACTGTCGAGTCATTTTTGAGCAAAGCATTCCTTTAACGTCACTTTCGAAGCCCAAAGGCACATGCTGAAATTAGAGAAAAATCAGAGAAAAGTTGTTCAATGATGTATGCATCACGGGCCCTTAATATAAGATATGCTGAATGTGTAATTCTGCTGCTCTTCTCATTTAAATACGTCCCAGGAGGAGTGAATTAAGTCGTTCTTCTTTGTGCCTCTCGGTTGCCGCAGACTCGACTGCTCGGGTCATTTTTATGTGAGGACAGTTTGAGGTGAGATTACCCATGCAGACTTCTGGATTCAATTCCTTTTGAATAGACTCTGAATAATTTAACAATTGATATGTATGTATTATTTCACGCCTTCCTTTCCCTTTAATGTAGGGGTAGTAGCAGCGCTCCTCTGGGTCCCGTTCCGGAGATGTTGGGATCTGCGTCTTTAATCACGACTCGACTGGATCAACATCTTCCACCTCAAACATACAAACATTGTGCATTTTTGATCTGCAGTGCCTCACACACACACACACACTTCAATGGCAGACTGAAGAAATGATTTTTGCGAGAACAACATAGTGGAGAATTGTGAAATAAGCCTATTTTTCTTGCCATTCAAAGAGGTTCTCACTTGTAAGCAAAACGTAAAAAAATGAATCGGTCTGAGCCGGAATAGTTTTTGCATTTTTTCGTGTTGAACTTGCTTGTGATAACAAAAAGTTAAAATAGTGTTTCAAATAATGAAACACAAACTGGCTCCAAGAATATTCAAAGCAATATATCAGCGAAAGCTGAAAGTCATCGTTTCAGTGCGTCACCGAATCTGCATTTGTATTTGTGTGAAAGAGGAATGCATTTAAACAGCTTTTGTTTGTTTTTGACTGAAAATGATGAGATTTGTACGTTTTTGAGGCGGCAAGGGAAACTCAGCCTCCGAACATGTTTTTGGAAAATCCCATTATCCAGTCATCAGCGCAACACAGACAAACTAATGAACCCTCTCTCGAATTCAGGGATAGGAAATAGTGATCAAAAGATTTTGATTTAGAAATAGTCACGTTTTTATAAACATTTGTTGAGAGAAAAAAGCCTCATCTTCATTGTTCAAAGGAGGTCTGTAATATTTGGAGAAACACCATTAGCGTTCCCATTCGTCGGCTTGGATTCATGTTCACGGATGGTCGTGTCCGCTCCCGCATAACAGGGAACAATCCCAGAACGTTCTTCCAGACACGTTGATAGAATGTTCGCTTAAAGTTAGACGGCTTTTAAAAAGGTTCTCTTTATGTTTATGCCGAAATATTATTTATTGGAAATGTTTTAGTTGGTCGTTCGTCTAACATTTTTAAACGTTACTGCTGGTTTCATAACTGTGTTTCCGCCACTGAATTAAAAATATCTTTATCTCACAATTCTGACAACTCATCATTTGAAGTTTTTTCTATAAGATTAAAGTCAGAATTTGGGAGTTTATATCTCGCAATTCTGACTTTATTTCTTGTCATTGAGTTTATATCTCACAATTCTGACTATTTCTCATGATTGCAAGTTTATATCTCGCCATTCTGACTTTTTTTTCTCTCACAATTGCGAGTTTACGACTCATCATTCTGAGTTTTTTCTATAGGTCAGAATGATGAGTTTATATTGTGCAATTCTGACTTTATTCTCGTAATCCTGAGTTTATATCTCACAATTCTGACTTTATTCTCATAATCTTGAGTTTATATCTCACAATTCTGACTTTATTCTCATAATCTTGAGTTTATTTCTCACAATTCTGACTTTATTTCTTGTCATTGAGTTTATATCTCACAATTCTGACTTTATTCTCATAATCCTGAGTTTATATCTCACAATTCTGACTTTATTCTCATAATCCTGAGTTTATATCTCACAATTCTGACTTTATTCGCGTAATCCTGAGTTTATATCTCACAATTCTGACTTTATTCTCATAATCCTGAGTTTATATCTCACAATTCTGACTTTATTCTCATAATCTTGAGTTTATATCTCACAATTCTGACTTTATTCTCATAATCTTGAGTTTATATCTCGCAATTCTGACTTTATTTCTTGTCATTGAGTTTATATCTCACAATTCTGACTTTATTCTCATAATCCTGAGTTTATATCTCACAATTCTGACTTTATTCTCATAATCTTGAGTTTATATCTCACAATTCTGACTATTTCTCATGATTGCAAGTTTATATCTCGCCATTCTGACTTTTTTTTCTCTCACAATTGCGAGTTTACGACTCATCATTCTGAGTTTTTTCTATAGGTCAGAATGATGTGTTTATATTGTGCAATTCTGACTTTATTCTCGTAATCCTGAGTTTATATCTCACAATTCTGACTTTATTCTCATAATCTTGAGTTTATATCTCACAATTCTGACTTTATTCTCATAATCTTGAGTTTATATCTCACAATTCTGACTTTATTCTCATAATCTTGAGTTTATATCTCACAATTCTGACTTTATTCTCATAATCTTGAGTTTATATCTCACAATTCTGACTATTTCTCATGATTGCAAGTTTATATCTCGCCATTCTGACTTTTTTTTCTCTCACAATTGCGAGTTTACGACTCATCATTCTGAGTTTTTTCTATAGGTCAGAATGATGTGTTTATATTGTGCAATTCTGACTTTATTCTCGTAATCCTGAGTTTATATCTCACAATTCTGACTTTATTCTCATAATCTTGAGTTTATATCTCACAATTCTGACTTTATTCTCATAATCCTGAGTTTATATCTCACAATTCTGACTTTATTTCTTGTCATTGAGTTTATATCTCACAATTCTGACTTTATTCTCATAATCCTGAGTTTATATCTCACAATTCTGACTTTATTCTCATAATCCTGAGTTTATATCTCACAATTCTGACTTTATTTCTTGTCATTGAGTTTATATCTCACAATTCTGACTATTTCTCATGATTGCAAGTTTATATCTCGCCATTCTGACTTTTTTTTCTCTCACAATTGCGAGTTTACGACTCATCATTCTGAGTTTTTTCTATAGGTCAGAATGATGTGTTTATATTGTGCAATTCTGACTTTATTCTCGTAATCCTGAGTTTATATCTCACAATTCTGACTTTATTCTCATAATCTTGAGTTTATTTCTCACAATTCTGACTTTATTCGCGTAATCCTGAGTTTATATCTCACAATTCTGACTTTATTCTCATAATCCTGAGTTTATATCTCACAATTCTGACTTTATTCTCATAATCTTGAGTTTATATCTCACAATTCTGACTTTATTTCTTGTCATTGAGTTTATATCTCACAATTCTGACTATTTCTCATGATTGCAAGTTTATATCTCGCCATGCTGACTTTTTTTTCTCTCACAATTGCGAGTTTACGACTCATCATTCTGAGTTTTTTCTATAGGTCAGAATGATGTGTTTATATTGTGCAATTCTGACTTTATTCTCGTAATCCTGAGTTTAAATCTCTCAATTCTGACTGTATTTCTCGCAATTGCGAGCTAAAAAGTCTGTTTCATTCCATTCAAAAATAACATTAACGGGAATGTCAGCCAAACGTTCTTCGAGCATATTTTTGCAAGCTGGTTTGTTGCTAAGCCAATCACATGCGCTGCAGATGTCATGTGACTGATCCAATAAACAGCTAATAGTGCTGATGTTGATGTCCCACTCCCTGCATTTCCAACTATGAGACCTGCGTGATAAAAACAAAGAGTCAGAAACAAATGAAATACTTTGCTTACACACATAAAAAGTAATGAGGGGCTACGTGTCAATTTTAAGGCCTCTGAAAACACAACTGCACGGGGAGACGTTGCTCTCTCTCTCTCTCTCTCTCTCCTCAGATTCTTACAGGCCTGGAAAGCCAGTAACACACAAGCTGCTGTTTCTTCTGAATCTCAGCCTAACAGATCAAACCAGCCCCAGCACAGAATTACCCATAAGACCCCTGCAGCGATGGATGAGGCACATGCTGCACACTGAGGGAGATCGAGACGGGGAAAAAGTTAAAACGAGAGAAAGGAAAAACAAGAGGGTTTAGAACAGGCTTGGCCATAACATCATGTTCCAGCTCTTGGAATATATCAGAGTCTCGTGTTGTGAGCGGATTCACATCAGATGCCAGAGAGATGCTTTATCAGCTTTCTAGATGCCATTTTGACTGAAAGCGATATTGTAGGCTGTCTATAAAAGTCAGAAAATTTGGCCTTCAGAGTGATTATGTTGTGCTCAATAGTTTCAGCTCAAATGAGGCATTGATTAAGCACCTTTTTAAAGGTCAGCAGTTTTGATTCGGAGCTAATAGTTTGCTTGCTATCGTCAAAAAAAAAAGAAAAAGAAAGAGCGTTAAGATTTATTTCTCTTCTACCTGCATTTGCTGCGGCGCAGTGACAGACTCACAGTTTCCATTCCAGGCTGAAAAATCACTATTTCTGCAAGCCAAATAAACTGGCCTGGATCTCCAGCTCATTGCGATGTGTGTATAAAATTAACTTTTTGGGAATTTGGAACATTTATATACTATAAATATTTCTCAGCGGTTATGTCCCGCATCTGTTTTGTTCCAGTCAAAAGTACACCAACCAACCTACACACACACACACGGCACTTTACTGTGTTCAGCTGACCGTCAACGCAAATATCGAATCAGCCAATCACGTGGCGGCAAAAGACCATCTGAGCCTCAGAATGGGAAAGAAAGGTGATCTAGTGCAGTGGTTCCCAAAGTGGGGGTCGTGGGATTATTTCTATTTTTTTTTTTTTTTTTTTTAAAAGTGGAAAATATATATATATAGGCCCCATATATTTTTGTTGCAGTTAATTTAATTCAATACTTATTAAATGGTGTTTGCCGAAAAGTTAGAATGTATGTTTTTTAATTAAATTTGTCATTTTGTCCCAGACGTTATACGAGATGACGTCAGCGTCGATCACCATCGAGTGACGCACGTCACGCGCTGTTGTTCGCTGAAGCTGAAGGTGTTTGGAGGCTACAAACAAATAATACCTGCTTTAAAATGAGACGGTGGTTCATATCCACGACAGAAAAACCGACAGGAGGAGAAAAGTCACAGGTGAGGCCGGCTGATGGTGCGAAGACTGCGTCGTTTTGAGGTGTAAAACTGACATTGATGTTGCATTATATATGTGATGCTGAGAGAAATGAGGAAGAATTATTATGCATGACACAGAAATGCTTTACCGAGTATTTAGTGTTTCGGACACGTTGACCGCGGAGCAGCATCGCGTTTATCATGGGGGTCGCGGGCTAAAAGGTTTGGGAACCCCTGATCTAAGTTATGTTCACACTAGCTACGTTCACCTGGACACTTACATTTACATTTAGTCATTTAGCAGACGCTTTTATCCAAAGTGAGGAAAACAAACAAGCGATTCTTCATGAATTGGCAAATAGGCTCACAATACAAGTTTCAGACATTGCTCAGAGCCATAATCTGGAGTAGGAAGGGAAAAGGGAAGGATAGGGTTTTTTTGTTTGTTTGTTTGTTTGTTTGTTTGTTTTGGGGGTTTTTTGTTCTTTTTTTGTTCACTTGTTCTTTCGATCTGAATGAATTGGTTTTGATTGATGAACCAGGACTGATGGTAGCGCTCACCTTTTCTTCTCCTGACAAGCCTTTTTCCAGATGCCCCAAACCATCGGAGAATATGACTTTGCCCCAGTCCTCGTGGTCCCTTTGGGCCCCTTTAGTACCAACTGAGCGTCGTTTAAACGCCACCTGCGTATTTTTGCTGTACCGTGTCCATCCTTTTAGGACCATCTTCTGATCTACGTCCAGCAGGATAACGCACGTCACAAAGCTCAAAACATCTCGGACGGGCTTCTTGAACGTGACGATGAGTTCACTAAACGCAAAATGGCCAGACAAGACTTTGGAATTGAGAATCTATACACATCTTTTGAGATTTATTCTGTTTTTGTAATGGATTTTTCATTTTTTTTTTTTTTCAGTCTCATTCTTTGGTTTTTGGCCAGATTGCGGATTTAAGTACGTAAGTAAAACCTTTATTATGGAAATTGCATTTAGCAACAGCAGGGGTACATGGTAAAAAGTAGTACACACTAATATAAAAACAGAAAACTAAATAAATTTACAGAATAGAATACACAAAAGCAATATTGCACGCTGGAAAGTTGTAAAATTGTACAGTGAAATGTTGCAAAAGTGAAAATCTGTAGAGCTTCAGCGGTCCAGAACATCATCTGCTGCAAGTAGTCACGCGGTAGATTTTCAGATCAATCCATGTCATGTAGCGTTATTATCATAAGGGAAACCGTAAAAAAAAAATGTCAAATGCACTTGAAATAATTGCTAATAAAAAGGTCACCAATTACTTTCAATCCAGTGAATTATTCCACAGCTTTCGGGAACTAACACTCCTTCCTCTGGTGTACTTGTACCTGATTTCATCTCAAACAAACACACACTGTGGAGATCGTTCAGAAACATGAAAATGAACGTAAACGGACCAGAACCAAATCCCCGGCTATTCAGATAACCAGCCAAGTGTGGAGAAAGAAAGCTTTCTGTAGCCCAGAAAAGAGGTGCAAATCACAGCGTGACTTACCTGGTGGCATACAATTACCCATCATTCTCTATGGCATTATCCAACAATAACATCCCGCAAACAAACATCTCTTTGTGAGGCGTCTCATCGTTAAACTAGAGGCCGGTGTGTCTGGAGGAGATTACTCGAGCGGGAGGATTTACATTGTGGTGCTGAGCTAGGCAGCATTGTCATAACGGAGTCGTCGGATTGCTCAGGTGTTGTCAGATAATTTATTTAACATGGAAATTATTCTGCTTTGAGGCAAATTTCAATTACTCTGCTCCACCGGGGGGGCAAATGTAGGTTCGACGAAAATGAACATGATGCAAAGATTTAGCTCAGCTGCCGCGGCTTGATTAAAATACCACAAACGATCCGAAGGGAACGAGACGTTTAAAGATGCCTTTCTCTTCCAGCGCCAGTCTGAAACCAAGACAATTGAATTATGGTTGCCAAAGACTACAACTCTCTGGCTAAATAACAATTTGAGGCTTGGACAGACTGAAACAATCTGACCACAATTCATTTGAATAGATTTGAAGTGTTTTGCATTGATATACTATTATAGCATTTCTTAATATTTTGAATTAGATTTGGGTTTAGGGTTTAGAGTTTTTATTTTTTTTTAAATGTGATTTTAGTACTTCAACTTGAAATGAATGAAAAATGAGAATTGTTGCTTGGATGTGTGTTTGTTTTATTTCATTTCATATTTGTTTTATTTGAAGTAATGAAGTATTATAACTAATAATGACAATAATAACCTTGGCTTTGACCCAGAAATAGTCATTATAATAGTTATGATGGTGTCTTCAATCATTTCAACATTTAGTTTGTTATACATCTCATGTGTGGACCAAAGTTCTGTACAATATGTAAAGACGTAGAAGAGACAATCACAAGCATAAAAAACACAACACTAAAACCACAAATAAAGCAACGGGGGTCCGATCTGAGAGAAAACGGTAAATCATCCCAAAGTTCAGGAGCTTTCGCTGCAAAAACTTCATCTCCACTTCTCTGTTTAGCTCAAGGAAGCATCGAAGCCAGCTGGTCAGCTGACGTTAAAGACCATTTTGGTTCACATTTCTCAATCAATTCCACCAGATACAACAGAGCTATACGATGCAATGATTTAGGAACAAAAAAAAACAACTCAAAAGGATCGTTAGCCATAGGAAAAACTCAAAACTGAACGTGGACTCTCTGATGAATGAATACCTGTCAAAAGCCTCGCAGCTTCGTTTTTGGACCAGTTGTAAGCGGTAAAGCGATGATTTATTAATACCAACATATAGTGAGTTGCAGTAATCTAACCTTGTAAACACGAAAGCATGAATCACGTGATAAAAACAGAATAAATCTCTTAAAGTTTCTCAAACTTGAGATCACTGTCCTCCTGGATTCTGCACCACAAAAGAAATTATTTGGCACCCCAAACCACACAACTTCAGATTCATCTGCGTTCATTTAAAAAAAAAAAAAAATCAAAGCCACCGATGATTTGATTTCATGAATGAAGCCCAACAATGACTCTATTTGCTTCTTACTGTTCTTTTTCAGAGGAACGTACACTGATGCTTACAAAAAATGTTTTATCTCAAGTAGTAACATATATAAAGAAAACAAAATCGGGCCGAGAATAGAGCCCTGTTGAACCCCACTAATGCAAAGAGACAGGCCGTGAATAATCTTGACTGACATTTACAGAAAAATGTCTGAGGCCAATTAGAGGGTTTTGCATCTGAAGTCTTCAAATATATATATATATTATTTTAGTTCATTTTTATACTTTATTTTAGGGCCGTACGATTTATCCCGTTTAAATCGCACTCGATTTGGCAAAGGTTGCCATCATTTAATGCGCGGCTTGTCAGAGCTGTACGGCTCTGTGATCAGCAGTAAATGCTTCTCCATCTGAAGGCCAGAGGGCGCTCTTGCGCAGAAGAAGATAACGCGTCATATCGCTGAGCACTGAAACGCTTTGACTGATTGAACATGACTAATAAACACACGACTGCCTCATTCTGTCTGAGAATCACATCGTCTGTCAGAAGGATGCTCAGCCGTCCTCATGAAGTGAGTTTGAGTAAAGACATGTTATTAAATGTTGTCTTTCGAAAGATGTTTGACGCGCGATGTACATTTTAAGCGACTCAAACTCGCAGCGCTTTCAGATAGATCGGCATTTGGAGCCGCACTTCACCGACAAGCTGCGCATCAAAAATAAGCGCACTAAGAATGTTATTTTTCGAAACTCTATTTGGGTCCGCAGAACGGTGATAGAATCTCTGACCTACATCATCATTAAAATGATCTTCTTTGACAAAGTACGTAGCGTGCAGCTCGCACCGCGCCAGCGCGATAACCAGAGAAGAAACTTTCACGCATGCTGCATTTCCGACATGCGTAGAAATCCTGCTCGACTCCATGCGAGTAAAGCGTGCCCTGGTCACGTGACGGCTCTGATCCGAAGAAAGCGGTTTGTGCACGGCGGTTTATTGGAGTTTAATTCCTGTTCTAGCGTGTCCTTGAGCGCTCCTGTTTTTCCTTAACGCTCTCTTCCTATCTGCGCTTTAATGAAGTTTCTCTCCTCCGTGGGAGAGGTAATTAATGGAATGGAGCGGATGAAGAAGAGTTGTGCTGGAGTCTTAAATTACAATTTGCACTTCAAACCGGCTCTCCCTTAACCCACAGTATTTGCATATGACAAGACAAAAGGTGCTTCAATGTCAGGCTGAAGACTCTGAAGACTCGTCTCTAAACACAGTCTCTGGCTGCTCGCTGTGAGCCGCAGAGGCCCAGATCGCTCGCTTCCTCTCTCTCGCTGTCTGATAGAAGACAGTCAGGATGACAGACAGTTAAGAAACGCTGCACTCTGAAATGAGTTTATTGAGCGTCAAAGAGCTGCCGTTTTTGCCTGTGGACAAATGAAGGTGTGATTTACATGAATAAAGACTTCAATTTATGCAGCCTTTTCAGCAAAACGCTCCATGATTATCTTCTGTGGACCCCATGACTCCAGCACAGGGATGGACCGGGACCGGCCGCCCCTCCGGCCTTTCATCAGTGCAAAAAAACACAACATGTAATACTGAGCTAGGTTTAAAATCAGAAACGCTGTAAGTCTTATTTTGAGACAAAGTCGCGCTTGCTGTAAAGTTCACGAGAAATAAGGATCTTACTGTATTTTTCAATTGAAACTGGCTTCCATTTTTTTCTTCTTGTTGTTGTTGTCGCTATCTTGTAGTATTAAAATGCCCCATTTATGCTTTGTTAAAGGCTCCTAATGTCCCTCAGCAGGTTGACGTTCATCAAACACAGTGGAATGGTCTCATAATATCCACTGCAGCTTCAGCTCTTTTCTCTCAGTGTCTGAAACGCTTCCATCAGGGATTCGGTCTCTCTAAACCCCGCCCTTCTGAGAGCCGCTCGGCTGTGATTGGTCGGAAACCAAACGCTCATTAGCATATCTGAATCTCAGCTCTTGATTGGAACGGTTTACCGTATCGATCTCTTTGAAAACAGCGTCTTCTCGACGTGAACGACACGAACCGAACTCTTCCAGTCTCTGATAAACGACAGCGATTGAGGGCGGGGCTAAGAGACGCTGCTCAGCCAATCAAGAGCGGAGGCTGGCTTTATGCAAATTGGTCCGCTAGTAAAAACACCATTTAAAATGACCTTCACAAATCTATCAAAGATAACATTCATCTAAATCATATATTGTATTTAGTGCCTAAAATTTAAACAGACATCTTAATTAATGCATTAATGCAAACATTAAATAAATACAACCATGCAGTGCCGCTACATTTTTTAATCTGTTGAACAGCGAGACATTCATAAAAGGAAAAATAAAGGCTTTTCATCCTTGGGAGAAAAAACAGCACTATTTACTCAGAAGTTGTAAAGCGTTTAAATTGTAAACTTTCATCCAAAGCTTGTTCCTGCATCAATCTAGATCATCAGTCCGAACGGGGCAAAACAGTTGTTGCAACTCATGCATAATTTATGTTATCGTCGTCCTTGGAAGAAAGCATTAAAGGTTCGGATAGTTAGAAAATCATCCTGCTGTGCCGTGAAATGATAAATATTTCACACTCGCGGTCTCTTATTGTAAAGCTGCGGCTCTCCTTCACTTTAAAGTGAAAAACAGCACTGATTTAAATGTTAGATGACTGGAAAGAGGATTGAAATTCAGAAGTCATTAAAGATTGCAATCACAACACAGTAGTTACAACCTCACATGGATCATATTTTTTTCTCTGCACACACACACACACACACATGCACACACCCCTCAAAAGAAAATGAATAAATAAATAAATATTCCATGAACTGATGGAAGTCACTGAAGTAATTAGACACTTGCTTTAATGAGCTTTTGCAGTTACATTCCTGTTTATCCAGTAATTAAGTGTAACAATCTTGTGTTATTATCTTTCCTATTTGTTTGCGCATGAAAATCGGGGATGATTCAGAACAATAGCACATAATTATTTTTAATTAACTCAAAACAATTGCTGAGGTATTCCATGCGCAGGTTGGAAAGGTTAGCGGAAGAACAGCTATTTTGAGTAAAAAAAAAAAAAATTTAAAAAAGAACTGTATTTGCATAATAAGATGAGGAAATATTAATATCATCATCAGTGTGCACAGATAGTTCACGGCACTGCAGCGAGAGAGAGGAGCGACTCGCTCTTCTGTTCAGTCAGTTCACATGACAACATTTAATTGACCTCCGTGAATTGCATATTCACTCAAATGACATTTCAGCCTTGTTTAGCTGCGGGAACACACTGTGAAATGAAATGGTGAGGCGCTCATCATCTACTGGCTCTTTCTTGTGCTTGGTATTTTTCAAAAGAGTACAGATTTTACCGTCAAAAATACAAGGAGCATCTGCTTTCGCCCTCAGGAAAGTTTATATGTGTGTGTATATAATATTATATATATTTATAAACTCTTTTTATTTCAGTTAACGTAAAATACTATTACTACATGAACTCAAAAATCAATAAGAACTGTGTAGACATCTTCACAAAATAATAACACAAAAAGAAAAAAATCCCAACAAATTTACTAAAACTTAAATTAAATGAAAATTACAATCACCTCTGAAAATATAAAAATATCTATTTCAATATATTAAAAAGTACTAAAAATAACACGATCACACACACACACACGCCCACTCTCTCTCTCTCTCTGACACACACACACACTCTCTCTCTCTCTCTCTCTCTCTCTCTCTCTCTGACACACACACACACACTCTCTCTCTCTCTCTATCTCTCTCTCTCTCTCTCTGACACACACACACGCACACACTCTCTCTCTCTCTCTCTCTGACACACACACACACACTCTCTCTCTCTCTCTCACCCCCACACACACACACTCTCTTTCTCTCTCTCTCTCTCTCTCTCTGACACACACACACACACACACTCGCTCTCTCTCTCACCCACACACACACACACACTCTCTCTCTCTCTGACACACACACACGCACACACTCTCTCTCTCTCACCCACACACACACACTCTCTCTCTCTCACCCACACACACACACTCTCTCTTTCTCTCTCTCTCTCTCTCTCTCTCTGACACACACACACACACACTCGCTCTCTCTCTCTCACCCACACACACACACACACTCTCACATGACACATAATGCATATAATCTGTAATCAATGAGCCGAACTCATCAGGACTCATGAGAGGAGCTTTTCACTAGTTGGGCGACTTTCAGAAACGGAACATTTTTTTTCACAGGAGTGCGGCTCGTGCGACACTTAGGTGTGTTTTGAGCCCGGGAACGAGGTCTGCTCAGACAAATGAGGCCTAGTGAAATCACACGGCTCACCTGGAACACGGCGTGTGCAGCGTGAGCTCAAAATCCTGCGGATCTCTGTCAGTCTGTGTCTACCACACACACACACACACACACACGCAGTATCACCAGGTGTGGCTATCACGTCACCATGGCAACTGCTCTCCATCCGCTCTCAGCTTTGTCCTCAACGACATGATTTTCCCCCATCATGTTGGTTGTTGGCACATCTGCTCTGACCTAGATGTGGATCGGACAGGACTCAGACTCCGTGTTCGCAGGCGATCGGCCGCTCCTCGCTCTTTGAAACCCACGGAGAGAGCGAGCTCATTAGCAAATTTCCATAATGCATGTGCGCCACCTCTGTTTAGAGAGCCCTTTTTGTTATTATAATGCTGATTTGTGTACACTGCCTGTGTTTGCTTATTTATGAGGCATTTCCAGTCGCCCTCAGAGCCTCGTATTAAAATCCCACTCTCGGATTAAGTCATTATAATACGAATAAGGGCTTGTGAGAGCAACTGATCACATCATCTGGATCCCAGTCTGGATGTATTTTCCAAGCGAGAATAGACGGGGTATTTGTTAGTGAAATTATAACAAGTAATTATTCCGTTCGTCCTTCACACCGGGACCCGTGAACCAGAGGAGGACGGTTAACCCTCAATCCGCGCCGTAAACGCGCACATCTGCTCGCCGAACTACAGGACGCTGTTAAATTCAATGGAGAGGCATAATTGGGCCGTCAGTGACTCTGAATAAAGTGCAGGGTTGGTGGCAGAGTCGGTCTATTTCAGGAATCAAAGGCCTGTTATTGTACCTGTTCTCTCCTTCACTTAATTACAGAGCGAGGGCGACGCGTTCCTGCGAACAGGGCATTAAGACTCGGCTTTGTGTTGCTCGTCTGAGTCAGATGCTCGACGTATTATCTTCATAAACTCCTGTATGGAAGATTTAATGTGTAAAAGTTACAAATAATCAAAACATGACAGGACAACCCGCTGCTTCAGCGCTCGTGTGAGCGAGACTTTATTTGGTTACGCTTTATTTTAAGGTGTCGGTATCATACATTTAAGTACTGAGTAATGATTAGGAAGAGGGTTGGGTTTAGGGTTTATTGCATGTAATTATGCATAATTTATAGTTATTACTGTAGTAAATACATGTAACACATGTAACAGTGACACTGTGAAAGAAAGTGAAAGAAAACAAATGTATAACACAGATGATATTTTTTTGTTACTATATTAAAATGGTAAAATATTGAATCATGTATTTACTTGTAAAATGTAAATATAAAATCCTAAACTTAAGTTCGGTAAAATAAAAATGTAAATTGTACATTATATACACACACTACCCGTCAAAAGTTTTAAATCGGTAAGATTTTTTTTTTTTTATGTTCGTTCATCTTCTGCTCTCCAGGGCGTCATTTATCTGATTCCAAAACAGTAATAATGTGAAATATTTCTATTTGAATATATTTTAGAATGTAATTTATATCCGGTGATCAAAGCTGAATTTTCAGCATCATTATTCCAGTCTTCAGAGTCACATGATCCTTCAGAAATCATTCTGATGCGACGATTTGATGCAAAAACATTTTTTATTTATTTATTTGATGAATAGAAAGTTGAAAAGAACAGAATTGATGTGAAAAAGAAATCTTTTGTAACATTATCACTACCGTTCAAAAAGCTTGGGGTCAGTAAGAGTTTTATATATATATATATATATATATATATATATATATATATATATATATATATATATATATATAAATTAATTTATTTATTTATATTTATTTATTTATTTATTTATGGGGGTTTTTGTGGGGGGGGGGGGGTTAAAATGCATTAAATTGATCAAAAGTGACAGTAAAGACACTTATAATGTTACAAAAGCTTTATATTTCAGATCAGTGCTGTTCTTTTGAACTTTCTATTCATGAAATAATCCTGGAAAAAGAATTAAAATATTACAATGAAGGTTGAAGAAAAAGGTTCAACAAGTAGAAATCTGAACTGCTGACAATATCAAAAATGTGAAAAAAACAAAACTAAATAAATATTAGTTATGAATGTGCAAAATGTACATCTAAATTTAAACATATATAAACAAATATAAAACTCTCTGTCCCTGTTACCCAGACAGCAGTCACTGAATAAATGAAACTGAATGTTGACAATATTGGGTCAATTTTTGCATTACATTAAAAGAAACTGAATTTACCCGCTGGATTAGTTTTACTTTAATGCCACAGACAGTGCTGTCAGCCTAATTGAGCAATTAAAATTCAGCACTAATTACACAGCAAATAATGGCCTGCGACGAGCATCCTTCTGGTGATTTTAAAGGTGTTTGTTATTTATTTATACATCTATTTATCACCTCAACAAGGACGGCACACTTAAGCATTCAGACCGTGTAAAATAATCAAACGTCATCTTTGTCCTTTAAGAAGCCTTTGAGAAATCACACTGGTAACACTCCATTTTAAAGTGTCCGTGTTACAGTGTAAGTTACTGAGTGACACTTACGGTGTAATTATGTAACTATTGTGTAAATATGTGAGGTGTTTCTGATGTCAAGGCAGTGTTTCACAAACACGGACAAGAAGAACAGAGAGGAACAGAAGTCTTGCAGCAGTTTTGTCCTCGTGGGAGAGACGGAAGTACATCCTTTCGTCTTTGGGAAAGCAGCGGATAATGTGTGGATTTGGCATCTGAACTCAGAACAGTCTCAAGGCCTGTAAACAACACCAGAAGAGGATGATTGCAGTGCGCTGAACACACACAGAGAACGCTGCCGGTTAGGGTTCATTTCAGCGAGGTTTAGATGCACACATGCAAACCTTTCCACTTCCATTTACATGCAATTACCTTTATTCGGGTCATTCGCAAAGGATTGTGGTTATTTTACTGCACGGACGATAAACTTTATAAAGTTCTTTGGTATCATTTTTTTGGTGAAACGCCTAAAAATGTCTCCATTTCAACGGATTTTTCAATTAAAAATCGGCATATGTCATGTTTGACTGCAATTATTTAATGTTTATATCTTATTCTCATCAATTTGTTCCAAGTGTTAAATATATATATATATATACTGTATATATATATATATTATATATATATATATATATATATATATATAGTGGATATGTTAAATATATATAGATATATTTATATATTAATTTTTTTATATATTTATATATATATTTATAAAAAACTATATTTTATTTTTATATATTTATAAAAAAATGTATAGATTTATATTATATATAGTATTATTATTATTATAATACACAATAACATTATTATAATACACTACACCAAAAAAACACAAATTGGGTTGAAAATGGACAAACCCAGTGACTGGGTTAAATGTTAAACATCCTGCTGGGTAGTTTTATTTAACTCAACTATTGTTTAAAAATGACAGTATTACTGCTTAAAATGAACCCAAATGTGTTGGAAATTAATATTACTTAATATGTTATTAAACAAACATTTATTAATAATTTTAATGAACAATAATTAAACAATAACCATTTATTGAATAGCTTATCAATAAATGTTCATCTTTTGATTATTATTGTTGCCTCTAGTAATTACGTGTCGGATTTTTAATTTCCAACATATTTCGGGTGCGTTTTAATCCAGACATATAGCGATTCTTAAACAATAGTTGAGTTAAATAAAACTACCCAGTAGGACGGGTCAAACATTTAACCCAGTCCATTTTCAACCCAGCATTTTTTTTTTTTTTTTAGAGAGTAACGTTCAAAAATTGAGGGTCAGTAAGATGTTTTAATGTTTTTGAAAGAAAGTAAAATAGTGAAATATTTTTCTAATGTAAATCATGTGTTTTCTATGTGAATATAACGTACAGTGTCATTTATATCCCGTGATCAAAGCTGAATTTTCAGAGTCACATGATGCTTCAGAAATCATTCTGATGTGACGATTTGATGCTCAACAAACATCTATGATTATAATGAAAGTCTAAATCAAATCCAGTAAGTAGTTCAACAAAAGTAACATTATTTTATGATGGAATTTCAGCAATTTAAACGAGTTATACATCCACAAATGTGAATGAGAATTTATACGATGCGACATGACAAATAATTCTGACAGGTTTTTTTTTTTCTGCAACCCAGTATCTGTGTTCATTATTATTCCAATAATCAACAAACCACACAAAATAATAAGAAGTTAACAGAGACAGGTTCAACAAAGCGAAACAGACGCGTTTCATGACTAGAAATGAGTCGATATCTCTGAGAGCGAGAGATGGGCAGACCCTATTGTGTCTGAACCCCGAAGCCCTCCACATCAAAGACGACGCCGCTGACCGCGCTCGTGCACAATGAAAATGCGGAGGGCAGCAAAAACTTTTTCCTGAATGTGAATTATATGATACATGAGGGTTTTGCTCACATTCCGGCAGGATCTCACAGCAATTAATCACGTTGTTTATCTTTCCGGCTGTTATTCCAGTCTCCAGCAGTCTGGCCATTCTGCACACAGTGTTTCAAGAGAAAGTGCCTCCCTGCCATGAATTCTTATTAGCGGAGTAAAAATAGGGCGGGAGAGACCGAGAGATGACCGTAAGCGTTAAGGAACAGTTCTGTGTGCCGCGTTAAATTACCTTCGGCACTTTTTGACCGATCTGTTCATGACATGAGAGCTGCGCTTGCCTTGATCCATTATCTTTCCTTCGTTGCTGATGGAAAGAAGAAATCCACTCATGTTTTATCAGGGTGTCGTTTAATGGTTTCAGGCGAGCAGATCTATATGAACAGTTACTTTTAAATGTATTACAAAATACATGCGTTAAAAAGTATCGTATTTCGTTACATTACTCAAGTTTAGTCACTTCATCAAAATACTTTAGAATACTTTGGAATACTAATAAACACAAAAAAGGCCATTGCAAGTTTTTATCTCACAATTCTGACTTTTTCCCTCAGAATTGTGTGATATAAAGTTGAAATTGCGAAAAAAAAATTGAAATATTAAATCATGTGTTTTCTATGTGAATATAGAGTACAGTGTAATTTTCAGCATCATTCCTCCAGTCTTCAGAGTCACATGATCCTTCAGAAATCATTCTGATGTGTCGATTTGATGCTCAACGAACATTTATGATTATTATCAGTGTTGAAAACGGTTGTGCTGCTTCTGATTTCTGTGGGAACTGTCATACACTTTATTTTTCAGGATTCTTTGATGAATAGAAAGTTCTTTTATAACATTATAAATGTCTTTATTGTCACTTTTGATCAGTTTCATGCATGAATTTACTCACTGGCCCAAAACCTTTAAAGTAGCGCATGTTTGAAAATAAATAATATTAGCTAATTAGATGCAAACATGGCCATTAACTAAAAGTCCCACACATCTTGAAAACAACCTTCGAATATATATAACATGTTCCATCACAACAGACCACCTCTGATGGCTACAAAAGCCCTTGTATTTATATGAATTTATGGCTATTTAATTGGATTTGTGTATCAATTTCATTAAAGGTGGCTCCTCTCTCTTGAGCGATATATCCAATTTTAAGCTGTCAGTGGAACTTACAGGCTGGAGGATAATTTGATGATACCGCTGTCTCTCAAAGCCTTGATCTGTAATCTAATTTAGATTTCCTGCTGCGAGAATTCAACCATTCTGACACGAGAAAGAAAGAAAGAAAGAAAGAAAGAAAGAGAGAAAGAGAAAGAAAGAAAGAAAGAAAGAAAGAGAGAGAAAGAAAGAAAGAAGGAAAAAGAAAGAAAGAAAGAAAGAAAGAAAGAAAGAAAGAAAGAAAGAAAGAAAGAAAGAAAGAAAAAAAGAAAGAAAGAAAGAGCTCACATATTAAGATAAAATGAGAGGAACTTTGGGAGTTTATTTTCCCTCGAGTCGAATCATGTTGTGCTTTTGATGTGGGGAAAAAAGCAAAACCGCATGATTGATTTGTTTCTTATTTGCTGATGCCCGAGCTGAAATATTACTGAAGAAAAAACAAATGTTTGTGCACCATGATCAGATATTCAGGCAGGAGTAAACACAGCTTTTCCTTTTCAGAAAAACAACCTTCCCTGATCATTACTCTGCTTCTTCATCCTCAGGGCTACTATCTCATTTTTACCTTATCTTACCTTCTGGAAACCATCCGTGAAGCGCTTTCAGGACGAGGTGTGAAATTGAAATGCGAGCTCGAGATAACTAGAGCCACATTAGGAGCCAAAATACTTTAACCTTCGACTCAAAATAGAGAAGAATGTCCCGACACACTTGTCTGAATCGCTAATGATCTGTACCTCTCACTAACACAAAACATCGATTCTGATCTCATCCAGAACGACAGAGACTCGCTGGGTGATTGCTTTTGTTTGTTTTATTTTTTGAAAGCAGCTCTTTTGTGCTACACACGCATCTGAGGCAGCTGGGCTCCATCCCCACAGTGACGACAGGGAGAGAGAGAGGTTTGGCAGAGGAAAAAACCCAACAGAAACGGAGAACTCAGCGGGGAATTCGTACGACACATGCAACAATTACAGCGGGCGCAGCGGGCTCTCCTCTCTTTCTCCTCCCTCCGTCCCTCTCGCTGCCCCCCAGAGAGAACATCTGTCTGGCCCTCCGAGAGTCCCGCCGGATAGCTCACATGCCATTGGTGGATGCGGCCCTTCATGCCACGTTACTCTCTAAAAAACACTGGGTTGTTCTTTCTACCCAAACGCTGCAGGGTTTTGAGCCTGTTGGGTTGTTTTTTCCATGGTTGGGTCGTTTTTGTGTAACCCAGCTGTTGGGTGCCCTCCTACGCAACATCCCATTGCTGGCTTAGGGTCAAAAGCGTGAAATTTAACACGTTAACAACACGTAAAATATGCATATTTTAACCTTGTGCCATTAAGCGTGTTGTTTGCGTGGGAAATCAGCACGTCGTTCATACGTAAACAACATGTATTAACCAGGGCTGGGTGGGTTACTTTTAAAATGTATTTCACTACAGATTACAAAATACATGCTTTAAAAAGTCATTTGTAACGTGTTTCGTAACATTACTCAAGTTTAGTGACTTCATCTAAATACTTTAGAATACTTTGAAATACTAATAAGTGTGAAACAAACACAAAAAAGGTCATTGTGAGTTTTTATCTCACAATTCTGACTTTTTCCCTCCGAATTGTGTGATATAAAGTTGCAACTGCGAGTTATAAAGTCAGAATTATGAGATATAAACTGACAATATTGAGAAAAGTCAGAATTATGAGATATAAACTCACAATATTGAGAAAAGTCAGAATTATGAGATATAAACTGACAATATTGAGAAAAGTCAGAATTATGAGATATAAACTCACAATATTGAGAAAAGTCAGAATTATGAGATATAAACTCACAATATTGAGAAAAGTCAGAATTATGAGATATAAACTCACAATATTGAGAAAAGTCAGAATTATGAGATATAAACTGACAATATTGAGAAAAGTCAGAATTATGAGATATAAACTCACAATATTGAGAAAAGTCAGAATTATGAGATATAAACTCACATACTAAATTCACAATTGCAATAAAAAAAAGTCAGTATTGCGAGTTTAAATCTCCCAATTCTGACTTTACAACTTGCAATTGTGAGAAAAAGAAGTCAGAATTGTGAAACACAAACTCACAATTGTGAGGGAAAAAACTAATTGTGAGAAAAAGTGTCGAGTGAATTATACAATGACTCCCAAAACATGAAAACAGTGAAAACATGAAACTGAACTCGTCTTTTTCAGACGGTCAGAGTCAGAGAATCACCAATCGCTGATCTGAGCTTCTGTGAAATAAAGGTTTGTAAACATTTTACTTCATCTATAAAGTATTCACAGTGCTGTAAATCATTTGATTTAATGCAATGCAACAAACAGGGCTGAGATGTCAGTCAGCATCGGTCGTCTCACGTCTTTTCCTTGACTAAACTGCTTTTTATTCATTATAATACTGAATATTATTAATTTGGAGGTTAGAACATGTTCTCAGAATCCTGTACGATTTGTTCATGTCCAGGTTAGAAGGAGCCTGTCATGATATCTTGGGATATTCTGAGGATTCAAACATAAGTTATTAAATATTTAACTTTCAAAAAGCAATTCCATTTAAAGGCACACGCTGTATGATTGAGTTGTCATTCCTCTCTGCAGTTTTTCATTCACTCACACACGTTGTTTTAACTCTTTTCTGTATTCGTATTCCTTTCGATTATTGCTGTTACTCGAGCATTTCTGTGTGTGATTTCTAATTTTTAGTGTATTTGAGTTCATTTTAAGCAAGCAACACAGTCATTTTTAATGTTACCAGCATGTTGGGTCAAACATTTAACCCAGCCAGCTAGTTAAAAGCAACCCAACGCTGTGTTTGTCCAATTTTGACCTAACGTTGGGTTGCCACATAGCCCAAAATAGGTTGTATGTTAAATAATTCATATAGGTGCACAAATAAAGAGATTAAAAAACAGGTGTTTTGATCAGTGTCTATGACATTCTCTGAAAGAAAACACCGAGTGCGTTCCAGCGGTCGGATCCATTGAACTTCGAACAGCAAACAGAAGCAGCACAAACAGCTCTATGTTTAATTAATGACGGCAGTATTTAGAGTACAATTAGCAATTTGTGTTAGTCAGTCTCCAGATACTAAATACAATAGAGTAATTTCTGCATCCATTAGCAAATATTTGTTGCATCTCAGCAAAGTTTGCGGAGAAATGTCTCTACACACATTTCTTAGACAAACAACAGCAGTTTTGAGTCTTTCAATGGGCCGTTTCGAAAGTCACAGCTGGAGACTCGACCTTCCGTGCGTGATCACACCTCTAATCCAGATTACCGAATCTGCTGGAGAGAGTTCAAACTTGTAATGTCACGTAATTAATTCTAATCTAATGTCCCAGGGAAGTGAGAGGTAAATTGGACAGCTCCAGTTGTAGTGTATATATTCTCACTCTCAAATAACCGGCGACTGTGGCAGTCGGTTAATGAGGATTATTTACAGTGCGAACGAGTCGTGGGCTAGCCAGCGATAACTGCCTCGCAGAGCAATTTCCATGTGGCAAATGTCCCTGCGGCAAACATCAAGGTAATTACTTTCCAAACAGCCGAGCTCCAACTAGTATTCAATTCTGCATCTGATTGTTTGTTTCGCCATTCAAAATGGAACTGCTTTTATTATCGCAGCTCTGCTATCAGACCGAAAATATCCTCAAATCGACATGCGTGCTGCTTTATCCTCTGTGCAAATACAAGACTCTTTTATACAGTTGCCGTATAAGAGCTCAACGCGCTGCAAATAAGAAAACACTTGCAAATAAAAAAAACACATGCAAATAAAAAAAACGTGATCATCAGTTTGACAACACAACACAAGCAAACACAAAAATGCGCTGCAAATACAAAAACCCACTGCAAACACAAAAACGCACTGCAAACACAAAACGCGTTGCAAATACAAAAATGCACTGCAAACACAAAAACGCACTGCAAACACAAAACCCACTGCAAACACAAAAATGCACTGCAAACACAAAAACGCACTGCAAACACAAAACGTGTTGCAAATACAAAAATGCACTGCAAATACAAAAACGCGCTGCAAACACAAAAACGGGCTGCAAACACAAAAATGCACTGCAAACACAAAAACACGCTGCAAATACAAAAACGCACTGCAAATACAAAAACGGGCTGCAAACACAAAAATGCACTGCAAACACAAAAACACGGTGCAAATACAAAAACGCACTGCAAATACAAAAACGCACTGCAAACACTTGGGCACTATTTCCGGATAACTAAAGTATTAGTTCACTTTCAGAATTAAAATGAAAATTAGCCCAAGCTTTACTCACCCTCAAGCCATCTTCGGTGTGTATGCTTTCTTCTTTCTGATGAACACAATCAGAGATATATTAATAAATATCCTGACACAGTGAAAGGGACCAATGAGTATGAAGCTGAAGAAAGTGCTTCAATCCCTCATAAACTTACTTCTGACGCGAAGCGATGCATGGGTTAATGTGTAAAAATCCAGCTGCTTAAGCCATTTATGACCTTACATAACCACATGCACTGTCAGCTTATTGAGCACGATTGGGTTAAAAACGTGCACGTAAACATAAACATTCAAATGATTGAAAAAAGAGTGATTCATTTTGTTTCTCAGAAGGCACAAGCAAATACAAGATGCATAAAGACAGCCCTCGGAATGGCACATTCAAAAACACGCTGCAAACACAAAAATGCACTGCAAACACAAAAACGCACTGCAAATACAAAACACACTGCAAACACAAAAACCCGCTGCAAACACAAAAATGCACTGCAAACACAAAAACGCACTGCAAACACAAAAACGCACTGCAAGCACAAAAACACGCTGCAAACACAAAAACCTGCTGCAAACGCGCTGCAAACAAAAAACGCACTGCAAACACAAAAATGCACTGCAAACACAAAAATGCACTGCAAACACAAAAACGCACTGCAAATACAAAAACGGGCTGCAAATACAAAAACGCGCTGCAAACACAAAAATGCACTGCAAACACAAAAACGCACTGCAAACACAAAAACGCACTGTAAGCACAAAAACACGCTGCAAACACAAAAACCTGCTGCAAACGCGCTGCAAACAAAAAACGCACTGCAAACACAAAAATGCACTGCAAACACAAAAATGCACTGCAAACACAAAAACGCACTGCAAATACAAAAACGGGCTGCAAATACAAAAACGCGCTGCAAACACAAAAATGCACTGCAAACACAAAAACGCACTGCAAACACAAAAACGCACTGCAAATACAAAAACATGCTGCAAATACAAAAACGCACTGCAAATACAAAAACGCACTGCAAACACTTTGGCACTATTTCCCGGATAACTAAAGTATTAGTTCACTTTCAGAATTAAAATGAAAATTAGCCCAAGCTTTACTCACCCTCAAGCCATCTTCGGTGTGTATGCTTTCTTCTTTCTGATGAACACAATCAGAGATATATTAATAAATATCCTGACACAGTGAAAGGGACCAATGAGTATGAAGCTGAAGAAAGTGCTTCAATCCCTCATAAACTTACTTCTGACGCGAAGCGATGCATGTGTGTGAGATATATCCACATTTTACAAGTTATGAAGTAAAATATCTAGTTCTTGGCAGACCGATTTCAGTATTATAAGTTGAATACGGAAGGTGATCTAGTGGAAAGAAGAAAGTCATATACGGGTGAGGGTCAGTAAAGCTTGGGCTGATTTTCATTTTAAAGAACTAATCCTTTAAGTTCAAAACTGGTTGTTCCAATTTAGCAGACTTTAAGTATATTAATTTAGTAAACCATAAGTGCATTTGCAGGTTATTTATATGAAGTGGATTTGTAGATGTACATTTTGGTGTATTTATTTTTCACTATGGAAAATACGTCATAAAAGCCGTTTTTTTTTTTTTTTTTTTGGTTTGTATCTTTAGGTTTGGTGTTACAAATGCCAAGCGAACCAGGACTAAATCATTTTCAGACCAAAAGGACCAACTACAAGTGTGAACTATCACTATCGCTGAATTAGTAGACCAAACCGAACTAAATGCAAAAGAGAACCGATGACATACTGATAATGGATTATGTTGTAGTCAGAAGATGCTTTTTGTTTTTCTATGCATTTTTTTTTTTTTTTTTTTTTGCCTAGCAAAATGAAACCCGTAGCTGTAGTTTGCCAATTAACTTTGTCAGACAAATCCCTGAACCGAGGTTAGCATTTATCTCTTCCCTCATATTTAAAATATTTTAACGTAAAACATTTTCCACGAGGAATAATTTTATTATTTGAAGTTTAACCGAATGTCCTGCAGACAGAACCGCTCGCTCCGTCTGGATGTGCTTAAATCTGCAGTTATGACGCTCTTCTGTCTCACGCATGCGCACTTCGTGCGTTTGCATGGGTTAATGTGTAAAAATCCAGCTGCTTAAGCCATTTATGACCTTCCTTTGGTAAAGGAAAACGCACTTACATAACCACATGCACTGTCAGCTTATTGAGCACGATTGGGTTAAAAACGTGCACGTAAACATAAACATTCAAATGATTGAAAAAAGAGTGATTCATTTTGTTTCTCAGAAGGCACAAGCAAATACAAGATGCATAATAACAGCCCTCGGAATGGCACATAAACAGCGTCGAGTCGATAAATGAGCCTCCACTGCGCCTGCTTGGCAAGAGACATACAATCCTCACCCTTAACACAAGACAAATCGAGTTCCAACATTTTCTATTTAAAGCCTCCTCATTTCCGTAGGAATGGAGAATCTTCCCAATTCCCAAGCCTTTTGCCAACAGCTTAGTGTGACATATTGCTAATCTGGTTATTATGCAAGTTATCAGGCGTCTCACTGTAACTGCAGCGCGGCAGATATTACACTGATTTCATGTGCAATAACTCGGAGCTCGGAGCGGATGAATGGGTGCCGGTGGCCGCCGCTCCCGCGCAGGACAACCTATTGGCGCATGACGCTTCATTACACAGCCTGAGGTACGTGGAGCGGATCAGAACCTAAACAGAGATAATGGAGACGATGAGGACGGCTGCTTCGCTGATTGTCTATCTACTCTAGTCATGCAGTGGGTGGTTAACTAGATGACTAAAACAGCGCAAACAGATTCACCAGAGGACTGGACGAATTCATTCTGCACCAGATGCGGCAGAATAACCCTGCTTTCTGAGAAAATGTGCATATTTCTATGTGTGAACGAAATGAGCAGATCCTGGAGTGAATTTTTTGGGGTCATTAAAGGTGCACAAATCCGGCTTGTACCATTTGGGTGTTTTAATGGATCCCAAACCTCAAATGCCTCAAATTTTATGAATGTTTATGAAGTGTAATAGGATTATGGACAATAATTTTACTTATAAAAATCATAATATGTGCAACAAGGACATGCATTTTTCTTTTAATCACCGTAAACATCGCGACACATTTGCACGCATGCGAGACAGCCGTGCTTTGAGCTGCTCCCAAGAGCCTAAAATTCACAGGAAAAGGGTTTTTCTTTGCTTGCAAAATAATCGACACAGTTATGGACGCTAACGTAGACGGAGGGTGAGCCAACTCCAGGATGAGGCTGGATGCACTTCCTCCTTAAAACATATTTAAATTGAATGTCATGAAATAAGTTACGTGTCACCTAGCAACTACCCACACATCCCAGCATAAATGCTCCCGATAAATTATTTATTACGTTCGCAAACCACTATAATTTGAACGGAAAAGCAAGTACACTGGATGCGGGATTTGGCATGGCAGCCAGTTTGAATAATAATAAGCAGTGCCTTAAAGCAGCGAAAACAAACGCTTTATTTCAATTCTGAATATCGCCTAGAAGGAGCGCAAAGACCGTTCCCTTTAAAATCATTAAAAAGCTGTCACTTTAAAGTTCTGTTATGATCACTGAAGCTGACTGAAGCACAGCGAATCTCTTATTTATCCCACATGATGTCCACACTTTGTTAGATATAAGTGAACTTGTACCGAGCAGATTTGAGCGTGCAGAACTCAACCCTAGACAAAAACTGTGTAATGTTTGAGCAGAAACAAGTTTTGACGTTCAAAGTTAGATGCAAAGAAAGATATTTTATTTTACAGAAATCGCTTTTTAAGGACTACAACAAGCTTCTTCCTGGGTAGCGACATCAAAATTTACAGAAACCCCGCCCCCGAGAACACACAACAAAGGGGGCGGGGCCATGTCGGGCTGCTTTAGAGAAGAGGAAGAGTTGTTGTAGTCGAGTGTTGTTCATTTTACGCCGGACCGCTTCACAAACGAGGGTCGATTCGAGGAAAAAAGACGAACGTGACGACACATGCTAGTGACGAGTCGATCAACTCCACAGCAACGACATCAATTGATCCACGAACCGTTCAGAAACGTCTTCCTGAGTCTCTCCATCCGTTTGAACACTTTCCTCATTTTGTCTGCGTGAGATTCTCCAGCTTTGTTGTTGTTGAGCTGTTGAAGCTCCGCCCTCTTCTGGAGCAGCAGCTCATTTGCATTTAAAGGGACACGCACAAAAACGGCGTGTTTTCGCTCACACCCAAATTTGACAAGCGATAATAAATTATCTTGAGCTGTGGAGACACCAGAGACTGATATTAACTCGTGAAAGAGGCATAATAGTTCCTCTTTCAACACATATGATTAGACATCGCATTCAAGTAATCAATATGTATGTTTGTGATTGTAAATAGAAACCTTTGAAGCTCTTAAGAGTCACTATGTCATCACTACTCATGATATGTTGAGTGAGTGCATTCTTTTTTTAAATACATAAGCTCATTCTTCTGTGACTTTTACAAATTAAGAAGGACAACTTACTTTTACAAAAAAAAAAAAAAAAAAAAAATGTGATCATATGCAAATGCCCTTCTAAATTTGTTAAAATTGTAAATGTAACTGTTCGCACGTCCAGGATAGTGCAGCGTTGTGTCTGTGACGCCTGCCGAGGACTGATTCGTAACGTCATGCGGATGAGCGTCCATCTGTTTTCTGGACCCTCGGTGTTGATGAGGTTTCCACTTTTGCACCATCAGCTAATTATGAACTGGACACCTGGACAAAAATCAGATAGCACCTTGAAGGGGGGGTTAAAAGACGACGAGGCGGTCAGGACACAATCCTGTGATTAAATAGGCTGGGAGACGCGGAGGATATAAATTGTGATAATGATGGTAGAATGTGCCATATTGATCTTCACCTCCTCTGGTGTCCACACGCTTGAAAGAGAAGAAATTGAACTGGGATTTCACAGCAGTCCGTGTGTGTGTGTGTGTGTGTGTGTGTGTGTGTGTTTTCCCTGGCCGCGAGCAGCAAGGGGGTTTGAAACAACTTGACTAATATGTTTACATAACTGTCCACAAACTGCTCTTTTTCAGCTTTTCCTCCATTTGTTAGTCTGAGTTTTGTTTTCCAAAGGACGCCGTGAAGCACTGCATCAGGAAGTGCACTTGGGTTACACTTTATAATAACTTTAATACATCGTCGACAAATGTATTCAATCAGTAATGTGTGTACTGTCAAACAAGAATATACGTGAAAATGTGTGAATCAAAGACATTATTATGGGATGTCCCTTGTGAAAATAGTGCGCTTAATTGTATTGAATGTGCACTTGTAGTGAATTTTAAATCTTAAAAGTATATTAAAAAACAATTAATACTTGCAGATAATATTTATGAAGGAGAGCACACATTCATGACTAAAGGCGCATTGTAATAATTACAAATTTAAACTTTAAAGTACATTTTAATAATATATCATGCTTTTAAGAAGTACACTTATTTTGTTGAATTGACTAACATACTAAAGCGCATGTGAAATGCTAGATTATGTTTTTAACTTTTTATATATATTTTTAAAGTACTAACCTAAATTACAATGTCAAATATGTAATTACAAATATATTCAAAATACAAGTGTCAATAGGTTAAGTTTACTATAAATGCTGTCACAATATTTCAAAGACAATATAATTCTGATATTGCATATAAAGATGAATCAAAAACGCACGCTGAAGTAATTACATTTAATATTAAATTTTCATTTAATTGCAATTAAGTGTCCAAAAACATTACATATTATTTTATGTAAATACTCTTTTTAAAAGTATGCAAAGGATGACTTAACATCTCATAATAATGACTTAACATCTCATAATAATGACTTAATATCTCATATTAATGACTTAATATCTCATAATAATGACTTAGTATCTCATAATAATGACTTAATATCTCATAATAATGACTTAACATCTCATAATAATGACTTAACATCTCATAATAATGACTTAATATCTCATAATAATGACTTAGTATCTCATAATAATGACTTAACATCTCATAATAATGACTTAACATCTCATAATAATGACTTAACATCTCATAATAATGACTTAATATCTCATAATAATGACTTAACATCTCATAATAATGACTTAATATCTCATATTAATGACTTAATATCTCATAATAATGACTTAGTTTCTCATAATAATGACTTAGTACCTCATAATAATGACTTAGTATCTCATAATAATGACTTAATATCTCATATTAATGACTTAATATCTCATAATAATGACTTAGTTTCTCATAATAATGACTTAGTACCTCATAATAATGACTTAGTATCTCATAATAATGACTTAACATCTCATAATAATGACTTAGTATCTCATAATAATGACTTAATATCTCATAATAATGACTTAGTATCTCATAATAATGACTTAATATCTCATAATAATGACTTAGTATCTCATAATAATGACTTAATATCTCATAATAATGACTTAACATCTCATAATAATGACTTAGTATCTCATAATAATGACTTAACATCTCATAATAATGACTTAATATCTCATAATAATGACTTAACATCTCATAATAATGACTTAATATCTCATATTAATGACTTAATATCTCATAATAATGACTTAGTTTCTCATAATAATGACTTAGTACCTCATAATAATGACTTAACATCTCATAATAATGTCTTAATATCTCATAATAATGACTTAGTATCTCATAATAATGACTTAGTTTCTCATAATAATGACTTAGTACCTCATAATAATGACTTAACATCTCATAATAATGACTTAACATCTCATAATAATGACTTAACATCTCATAATAATGACTTAGTATCTCATAATAATGACTTAACATCTCATAATAATGTCTTAATATCTCATAATAATGACTTAGTATCTCATAATAATGACTTAGTTTCTCATAATAATGACTTAGTATCTCATAATAATGACTTAACATCTCATAATAATGACTTAATATCTCATAATAATGACTTAACATCTCATAATAATGACTTAATATCTCATAATAATGACTTAATATCTCATAATAATGACTTAGTATATCATAATAATGACTTAGTATCTCATAATAATGACTTAATATCTCATAATAATGACTTAACATCTCATAATAATGACTTAGTATCTCATAATAATGACATAGTATCTCATAATAATGACTTAATATCTCATAATAATGACTTAACATCTCATAATAATGACTTAGTATATCATAATAATGACTTAGTATCTCATAATAATGACTTAGTTTCTCATAATAATGACTTAGTATCTCATAATAATGACTTAGTATCTCATAATAATGACTTAGTATCTCATAATAATGACAGTATCTCATAATAATGACTTAGTATCTCATAATAATGACTTAACATCTCATAATAATGACTTAGTATCTCATAATAATGACTTAATATCTCATAATAATGACTTAGTATCTCATAATAATGACTTAGTATCTCATAATAATGACTTAATATCTCATATTAATGACTTAATATCTCATAATAATGACTTAGTATCTCATAATAATGACTTAATATCTCATAATAATGACTTAACATCTCATAATAATGACTTAACATCTCATAATAATGACTTAATATCTCATAATAATGACTTAGTATCTCATAATAATGACTTAACATCTCATAATAATGACTTAACATCTCATAATAATGACTTAACATCTCATAATAATGACTTAATATCTCATAATAATGACTTAACATCTCATAATAATGACTTAATATCTCATATTAATGACTTAATATCTCATAATAATGACTTAGTTTCTCATAATAATGACTTAGTACCTCATAATAATGACTTAGTATCTCATAATAATGACTTAATATCTCATATTAATGACTTAATATCTCATAATAATGACTTAGTTTCTCATAATAATGACTTAGTACCTCATAATAATGACTTAGTATCTCATAATAATGACTTAACATCTCATAATAATGACTTAGTATCTCATAATAATGACTTAATATCTCATAATAATGACTTAGTATCTCATAATAATGACTTAATATCTCATAATAATGACTTAGTATCTCATAATAATGACTTAATATCTCATAATAATGACTTAACATCTCATAATAATGACTTAGTATCTCATAATAATGACTTAACATCTCATAATAATGACTTAATATCTCATAATAATGACTTAACATCTCATAATAATGACTTAATATCTCATATTAATGACTTAATATCTCATAATAATGACTTAGTTTCTCATAATAATGACTTAGTACCTCATAATAATGACTTAACATCTCATAATAATGTCTTAATATCTCATAATAATGACTTAGTATCTCATAATAATGACTTAGTTTCTCATAATAATGACTTAGTACCTCATAATAATGACTTAACATCTCATAATAATGACTTAGTATCTCATAATAATGACTTAACATCTCATAATAATGACTTAATATCTCATAATAATGACTTAACATCTCATAATAATGACTTAATATCTCATAATAATGACTTAATATCTCATAATAATGACTTAGTATATCATAATAATGACTTAGTATCTCATAATAATGACTTAATATCTCATAATAATGACTTAACATCTCATAATAATGACTTAGTATCTCATAATAATGACATAGTATCTCATAATAATGACTTAATATCTCATAATAATGACTTAACATCTCATAATAATGACTTAGTATATCATAATAATGACTTAGTATCTCATAATAATGACTTAGTTTCTCATAATAATGACTTAGTATCTCATAATAATGACTTAGTATCTCATAATAATGACTTAGTATCTCATAATAATGACAGTATCTCATAATAATGACTTAGTATCTCATAATAATGACTTAACATCTCATAATAATGACTTAGTATCTCATAATAATGACTTAATATCTCATAATAATGACTTAGTATCTCATAATAATGACTTAGTATCTCATAATAATGACTTAGTGTCTCATAATAATGACTTAATATCTCATAATAATGACTTAGTATCTCATAATAATGACTTACTATCTCATAATAATGACTTAGTATCTCATAATAATGACTTAACATCTCATAATAATGACTTAGTATCTCATAATAATGACTTAACATCTCATAATAATGACTTAGTATCTCATAATAATGACTTAACATCTCATAATAATGACTTAGTATCTCATAATAATGACTTAATATCTCATAATAATGACTTAGTATCTCATAATAATGACTTAACATCTCATAATAATGACTTAGTATCTCATAATAATGACTTAACATCTCATAATAATGACTTAGTATCTCATAATAATGACTTAACATCTCATAATAATGACTTAGTATCTCATAATAATGACTTAACATCTCATAATAATGACTTAGTATCTCATAATAATGACTTAGTATCTCATAATAATGACTTAATATCTCATAATAATGACTTAGTATCTCATAATAATGACTTAACATCTCATAATAATGACTTAGTATCTCATAATAATGACTTAATATCTCATAATAATGACTTAGTATCTCATAATAATGACTTAGTATCTCATAATAATGACTTAGTGTCTCATAATAATGACTTAATATCTCATAATAATGACTTAGTATCTCATAATAATGACTTACTATCTCATAATAATGACTTAGTATCTCATAATAATGACTTAACATCTCATAATAATGACTTAGTATCTCATAATAATGACTTAACATCTCATAATAATGACTTAGTATCTCATAATAATGACTTAACATCTCATAATAATGACTTAACATCTCATAATAATGACTTAGTATCTCATAATAATGACTTAGTATCTCATAATAATGACTTAATATCTCATAATAATGACTTAATATCTCATAATAATGACTTAGTATCTCATAATAATGACTTAATATCTCATAATAATGACTTAACATCTCATAATAATGACTTAGTATCTCATAATAATGACTTAACATCTCATAATAATGACTTAGTATCTCATAATAATGACTTAGTATCTCATAATAATGACTTAACATCTCATAATAATGACTTAGTATCTCATAATAATGACTTAATATCTCATAATAATGACTTAGTATCTCATAATAATGACTTAGTATCTCATAATAATGACTTAGTATCTCATAATAATGACTTAATATCTCATAATAATGACTTAGTATCTCATAATAATGACTTAGTATCTCATAATAATGACTTAGTATCTCATAATAATGACTTAGTATCTCATAATAATGACTTAGTTTCTCATAATAATGACTTAACATCTCATAATAATGACTTAACATCTCATAATAATGACTTAGTATCTCATAATAATGACTTAGTATCTCATAATAATGACTTAGTTTCTCATAATAATGACTTAGTATCTCATAATAATGACTTAACATCTCATAATAATGACTTAACATCTCATAATAATGACTTAGTATCTCATAATAATGACTTAGTATCTTTAACTTAATAAAAAAAAATAAAAAGGTTTTATGAGAAAGTTTCTAAAAAAAAATGTTTTTTTTTTTTTTTGATTAAGTTAAAGATTCTAAGTCATTGTTATGAGAAAGTTTCTCATTATTATGACTTACGGATTTGTTTTTCTCAACAGTGGCGGGAACAGGCTTCCATATCCTTCCCTTTAGATTTGGACTTCACTTTGATATAAATGCTAATCTTTGGTCTGCTATGCTTATATTTATGCTCCTGTCCATCCATTCAGTGTAATAGCGAATCCGTGCATCCGGAGGAATTCATTTGATTGGTGTTCTCTCATCTAGCAGAGAGAGCCTATAGGTTAACAGATCCCTGTTTGAAGCAGGACGAGTAAGTGGTTGGCACATTGAATTCTCATTATAATTAGAGTGAATAATTAAATATTTATCCTGTGCGAGTCAGTGGGGAATCATCTCAGCCCGTGTCATTAAGGCCTATTTTAATTATTATAGCTCAGTAATCTCAATGCGGCGCCTCGCAAACACCTTCCTCACGGACAGCTTCATGGGAAATGTGGTTATAAATGGATGTTTTCTTCTAGTTTTGGAGGTGGAAAGCACACAATAATAGTTGAAGTTCCTAGTTAAAACAGTAAAGCGTTTGATCTGTGTAATATAGAGTACAGTGCAATTGATCAACGCTGAATTTTCAGCATCACGATCCTTCAGGAATCATTGTGAAATGATGATTTGATGCTCAGGAAACACGTCTCAGACGGCCTAAACGCAGAGAGAAAGATCTGCAGTAAAGCAGACGCAGCCCGAGTTGAGCGATCTCGCTGTTTTTTAACTCGAGGAACTAAAAATAACACAACTCAGCCTCCGTTCCGCGGAACATCGGTGTTCCGGGTGGGATGTCATGATGTCACGCACGAGTCAGCGGATCTCGGCAGACGGCGGCGTGATGATGTACGACTGCAGACGGAGAAGCGGACGCGCCGCGCACGAGTCGAGTCGTCGTCCTCCTGATACATCATGTGCCACGTGCTAATTAGGACTGTCTGTGTCTGCAACACATTCCTGCATATGCTTCCTCTGTTTCGGAGGTGATGAATGTAGTCCTCAGTGGCAGAGCAAAAATGCCTCTCTCTAACACGGTTCATTAATTACCCACAATGCACTCTGTCACCCGGCTCCCCAGTGTCAAAGATGGCGTCAGTAGGCCAGCTGTTCGGGTTCTGTCTTGGAGAGTGCTGAGCTTTCGAGGCGACGTCGAGTCCTGTCCACACTCATCCCGATCTAACCGGCCTTCCGTTCACACTGAAACAGCATCTTCGTCCCTGAAAATGGAAGAGTCTCATTGGATAAATATGAACACGTCATTGTTATGAGAAAGTTTCTCATTATTATGACTTACGGATTTTTTTTTTCTCAACAGTGGCGGGAACGGGCTTCCATATCCTTCCCTTTCGATTCGGACAAAAAACACCAGCATGTTGAAACTTTGCATGATGACAAATGAGAAAAAGTCACAAAATATCAAGAAAAAAAACATGAACACAACTAGAAAACCTAAACGGGTCAAATTGACCCGCAACAGAACACGAGGGTTTTTCTCACGCTCACGCTTTTCTGACTTTGTGTCTCGCAATTCTTCAAACTGTGGGACAAAAAGTCGCAATTATTTCATGGCGGAAACAAGCTGCCGTAGATATTTGCTCATTTTTCAAACAAAAACTCACTCCATTTTCATCCAGTGTTTTCCATTGCAAGTAAACGTATGTTGAGTTCAGAAATGTTCAGACATTTGTACGGCAAAACCAGACAATTATATACCAGCACAGACGAAGGGCTCACGTGTGAAGCGCTGACTCCGGATCAGTGCACGGCTCCGATTAGGACCGTGCTGATCTCCGTTCAGCTGGATGTGGGATGAGAGAATCCGGGTTCCTCTCTGCGCACCTCAAGTGTGCCGGAGACCCGTCTGGAATTAAAGTCCTTTATGTGCTTTCTTTCGTGAACACCACATGACAAAGTTCTCAGCTCCTTTTTTTTGATCAAGAATGATTTTTTTTCCCACTTCACGGTCCACAATCGTCCATTATTTACTTCGGAGATTGCCATAATGAAATGATCGTCGACACCCTTTTCATCTAATCTCTGTCGCTTCGGAGGAAAAATAAACAGGCTTTCACTCACTAAATATAGGAGCCATCATCATTAGCAAGTGGAGAACCATGAGCCGAACCAAAATGGATTGATGGCAAAGAGGAATCAATCTATAGTCTGTGGAGCGAGAAAAGAAGATTAAAAAGTGGGAAATTGAGGCCATTTCTGGATGCATTTCCCTCCCGAAAGCTGAACGCAGACCAAAAGCTCTGCTGCCCTCGGGCACACGGTCAGCTTTATCATCCTCGGTATCTCCTGCGTTTATCTTCACATTATAAGAAAATAACATTTCACCTATAAGCGTCTTTTTATGTCTCCTCCTAATGTTCTCGTGTTGTGACTATCGCAATAGCGTCATTTGTTTGTCTATATCGTTTGCTTCGGCTGTGATGCTCAAATACTGTGTAAAATTGCAGTGGCCTCATTTCAAACGGCTGACTAACAAGCTTGAATTTCCCTTTTTGTTTCAATGCCCGAGCTTCTGTTTTTTTCAGAGCCAGTGTTTTTCTTCCAAGGGACGGTTTCCTGGGAAGGCTCTGGCTGGCTATGGTCTGAATCGCTCAAGAAACCACTGAGCAAGACATTTAATCCTAAGAGACCCAAGCACTGATACTGAGGAGGTTCTGAGGAAACATTATATGCGAGTACAGTACATGTGAGCTTTTCCTTAGCAAGCTAGAACTGCCACATATTACTTAGACACAATACCATTTCAAAGGAGTCACCAAGGCTACATTTATTTGATATATATATAATAAAATATAATAAAAAATAATAATAATGATATATATATATATATATATATATATATATATATATATAAACAGTAAAAATAGTGAAATATTTTTCTAATGTAAATCATGTGTTTTCTATGTGAATATAGAGTACAGTGTAATTTATATCCAGTGATCAAAGCTGAATTTTTCAGTCTTCAGAGTCACATGATCCTTCACAAATCATTCTGATGTGATGATTTGATGCTCAAGAAAAAAAAAAAAAACATTATATTTGCTTAAACTAAATCAAAATAACTACTTTTGACCAATGCACATTTTTATGATATTAAAAAATATATACACTGACCCCAATTTTTTTTATGTTATTACAAATTATACGCAGTATATAGCATGTTGTAGATTCCATTTTTCCATCACTTGTTCACAAGACCGTAACCGTGTCTTAAAAGTATTTTTATTTAAAAGAAATGAAACAATTAATGGATTAAACAGAGAATAAAGAAGAAAGACGTTCTAGATCTAATTATAGCGTATAGATGTGAATTGCTCCATTTAAACATAATATTTTATTTAAAAATAGGCACACATTCACTCATTCGTATGTCAAAAATCACATCATCATTTAAATGATGGCATATCTTCAATTCAAAAATGGAGAAATTGCATAAAAAAATTGAATGTCATTAAACGTATCCATCGTAAAACAGTTGTCAAATATTAAAAATTAAGCTACTTATGTCTTTCCACGCAAGCGTTGGAATTCACACTCGTCTTCTTTTGACATTAACGAGCACTGTCTGTCATCCTAACAACAAACATTAAGAAATATCAAATATTGGGTGGGACAATTTGGCCATTTCCGATTAGTGTGGGTGATTTGTCCCACTAAATGGCTATGGTGGTTACAGCCCTGCTTGTTCATAGTGCAAGCGGCTGTTTTATTATGTGGTTCTAATGCAAATTTGGTGTAAAAATAGTGTGATTACTGTAAACGTGAGTTGCATTTTGCTCCAATCATTACCTCAGGTGCTTTATTACTGCCGTATATGGAACGGCACTTCTGAACCTTCGGATTCATCCTCAACTTCAGCGGAAGCGAAATGTTCTTTGCATCCACATGCAATCATTCCTCATTCGAGGTGTGGCATGCTCGGTAATGGGACCAATCATCTGTGGTCAAACTGTGATATTAATAAGCTTTCGCTCGACTGGACTCAGAAGCTGTGTGATTACCTGTCACACTTCATTTGTCGATTGTAAAAACGCTACACGACTCTTTCCTGCTTACAATTTAGTGGCAATCTCATTCAGAAAGCATCGCTACGTACAGCTCAGCCACCTCCCCTCTTATTTATATATTTTCCCAAGGGTTGGAACGCATTTTGGAGGACACGTTTTACATTAATATCCTAAAAAACTCCCCGAACTGATTCCATTAGGAGTGTTTCAATTGTGTCAATGTCGTTTTACGACTATTACCGTCCATCTTCTACCGGGTGTAAATCTGTCCCGCCTGACCTCTACCGAGATCTTAATATTATGTAAGGAAGCCTGTTCCCGCCACTGTTGAGAAAAAAAAATATATATTCCGTAAGTCATAATAATGAGAAACTTTCTCATAATAATGACTTAGTATCTCATAATAATGACTTAACATCTCATAATAATGACGTAACATCTCATAATAATGACTTAGTATCTCATAATAATGACTTAACATCTCATAATAATGACTTAGTATCTCATAATAATGACTTAACATCTCATAATAATGACTTAGTATCTCATAATAATGACTTAACATCTCATAATAATGACGTAACATCTCATAATAATGACTTAGTATCTCATAATAATGACTTAATATCTCATAATAATGACTTAATATCTCATAATAATGACTTAACATCTCATAATAATGACTTAGTATCTCATAATAATGACTTAGTATCTCATAATAATGACTTAACATCTCATAATAATGACTTAACATCTCATAATAATGACTTAATATCTCATAATAATGACTTAACATCTCATAATAATGACTTAGTATCTCATAATAATGACTTAGTATCTCATAATAATGACTTAACATCTCATAATAATGACTTAGTATCTCATAATAATGACTTAGTATCTCATAATAATGACTTAACATCTCATAATAATGACGTAACATCTCATAATAATGACTTAGTATCTCATAATAATGACTTAACATCTCATAATAATGACTTAATATCTCATAATAATGACTTAGTATCTCATAATAATGACTTAACATCTCATAATAATGACGTAACATCTCATAATAATGACTTAGTATCTCATAATAATGACTTAACATCTCATAATAATGACTTAACATCTCATAATAATGACTTAATATCTCATAATAATGACTTAACATCTCATAATAATGACTTAGTATCTCATAATAATGACTTAGTATCTCATAATAATGACTTAACATCTCATAATAATGACTTAGTATCTCATAATAATGACTTAGTATCTCATAATAATGACTTAACATCTCATAATAATGACGTAACATCTCATAATAATGACTTAGTATCTCATAATAATGACTTAATATCTCATAATAATGACTTAATATCTCATAATAATGACTTAGTATCTCATAATAATGACTTAACATCTCATAATAATGACTTAGTATCTCATAATAATGACTTAGTATCTCATAATAATGACTTAATATCTCATAATAATGACTTAATATCTCATAATAATGACTTAGTATCTCATAATAATGACTTAACATCTCATAATAATGACTTAGTATCTCATAATAATGACTTAATATCTCATAATAATGACTTAATATCTCATAATAATGACTTAGTATCTCATAATAATGACTTAACATCTCATAATAATGACTTAATATCTCATAATAATGACTTAACATCTCATAATAATGACTTAATATCTCATAATAATGACTTAGTATCTCATAATAATGACTTAACATCTCATAATAATGACTTAGTCTGTCATAATAATGACTTAAAATCTCATAATAATGACTTAATATCTCATAATAATGACTTAGTCTGTCATAATAATGACTTAGTATCTCATAATAATGACTTAACATCTCATAATAATGACTTAGTATCTCATAATAATGACTTAACATCTCATAATAATGACTTAGTATCTCATAATAATGACTTAGTCTGTCATAATAATGACTTAGTCTGTCATAATAATGACTTAAAATCTCATAATAATGACTTAATATCTCATAATAATGACTTAGTCTGTCATAATAATGACTTAGTATCTCATAATAATGACTTAATATCTCATAATAATGACTTAGTATCTCATAATAATGACTTAGTATCTCATAATAATGACTTAGTATCTCATAATAATGACTTAATATCTCATAATAATGACTTAGTATCTCATAATAATGACTTAACATCTCATAATAATGACTTAGTATCTCATAATAATGACTTAGTCTGTCATAATAATGACTTAGTCTGTCATAATAATGACTTAAAATCTCATAATAATGACTTAATATCTCATAATAATGACTTAGTATCTCATAATAATGACTTAATATCTCATAATAATGACTTAGTATCTCATAATAATGACTTAGTATCTCATAATAATGACTTAGTATCTCATAATAATGACTTAGTATCTCATAATAATGACTTAATATCTCATAATAATGACTTAGTATCTCATAATAATGACTTAACATCTTAGATATTTAACATCTTAGATTATTATGAGATACTAAGTCATTATTATGAGATACTAAGTCATTATTATGAGATACTAAGTCATTATTATGAGATACTAAGTCATTATTATGAGAAAGTTTCTCAGTATTATGACTTACGGAATATTTTTTTTCCTCAACAGTGGCGGGAACAGGCTTCCATACCTGAGAGACCAAGCAAGGGGTGGCAATGTCAAAATCTCTCTCGCTTCTGCACCCTGGGTTTAAAATTGTCTCAGTCTGATACGAGACGTGCTGAGATACCACATCTTTATTCGTAAAGCTCAAATTGGTCCATCATTATCTTTTAATTACCACAACCCAATATTGGGCCCTATTATAGACAGATAATTAATCACGTATAATAGTGCAATAGGATATTGTGATTGGGGCAGAAAGGTCGGGAGGGGGTTATTTTGTGCAAACAGGGAGCTAATAGCAACTCTTCTGAGTTTCATTATTTGCACATGAATACACTGTGAATAATGGATGAATCAGCAAGCGGAGATGAAACCGTGGGGTAAATTCACGGCTTTTTGCCATCAAGAATTGGGTTGCTGAAGCCTTTTCTGTCTGTTTATCTTGCGAGATTCATGTTTCCTGCAGGTACACTTGAACACTTGAACTCCAGACCACTTTAACGGTGTTAGTTAGCATGTTTTTAAAGCATTATTAATCATCATATCTATCTATGGCTTGAGTATGGAGCCCCGGACATGCAGGGAAAAAATAGCCGGCTCAATCCCGCTCACGATTTAATAATTCGTTCCATTGATTTACAATTTCGTTGATTTATAAATCGAAGGAATGAAATAGTAAATCGTGCGCACGATTTAGTAAATCAAGAGAACAAATTAGTTAATAGTGCGCACCATTACATTTTTTTCTTGTATGTCATGCTATAGCGACAGAACTAACTGTAGCGATAAGAACTTTCATGTAACCTATTGATATTTTTTTTTTGCCAATAAGCAAAGTGTTATGGACTCGGGACGTTTTTGCCGGGAAAATAGAAAGGATGTGACGATAGGACACGTGAAACGAATACATGTCAAGTATAATGCCGAAAAAAAACCACTCTGTACTGTAAAGTCAATGTGTCACGAGAGTCCGGCTTAACTGAAACTATAGTCTCAAGAGTCATAATCAAATTATCACAACATTTTAATTGCATGACGCATGAAACATCTCCACATCGATCGGATGTCCTCTGAATCTGAACTGAAGTTTTCTCAGCGCTGTCATCTTTGTTGTGTTTATTTCGTTATTGAGAGGAAAGCGCGCGCATCTAACCGCCGCTTTCAGCGGTGTGGATGTTCTTTAACAGTATAATCACTGCAAATCAAGGTATTATACACTTCTTTTTACCCAAAGCAAGAATTAAACATTTTGCAGTGCGTATATCGAGGCCTTCGATCACGTTCAGTCGTGACACGAGCAGTAAGTAGCTGCAGTTCACGTGTCGCTATTAACAAATGGATTCGTTGAAAGTTCAAATTACTGTTGACTAAGATTAAGGCTGCGTTCCCACTTGTAGTTCGTTCGGACCAAAAAACAAAAACAAAACACATAGTGCTGGTCCTCTCAGCGTTCACACTGGCATTTTTAACTGCGAACCTGAAGTGACCGAACCAAAGGCGTAGGGATACGGTCACGACCCGATTGGTCGCTTTTATGGCGTATATTTGGCGACGGATCCCGCTTACCGAACGTTCAACACAACGCTGTGTTCTGGATTAAACGCCTTCATTTCATGCTTTATTTTCACCAGCTGAGAATCACGAAGAGCTCATCAAATGTTCAGAACATTCAGAACAGCAGCAGGATTTCCTCCGTTGAAACTTCACCTCCTCGTTTGCCCTCGACTCATTTTGGATTCGCCGATCTTCCCGCGTCGTCACATCAGTGACTCTTGTGACGTCACGTCCTGTTTTTGGTTGGTTTACACGTCTTTGGTCCGTGTCGCGTTCATATATCGATCGGAGTTTGTTCGGAAGCGGACCGAGACCCGTCTTTTTAGCGGTCCTGGTTCGGATGGCAGCGTTCACACGTGAACCGCACTCACTGAGCGATCGCACCAGGGTTCGAACCGAACATGACCCTTATAAGTGTAGAAGTATCTTTCATTATTACTTCATGCAGTGAAATAATGCTTGTAAAGTGTCGTCATCATTTACTCCTCAGGTGGAACCAAACCCACGCAAAAACAAAAGGAGAAATGAATGCCATTCTTGTACATACCGACATAAAATAGCATAATATGACTTTCACATGAATTACGACAGCTTTGTGTGAAGAACAGACTAAAAAATTGTTGTTCATCTTCTCCTCCAGCATGGACAAAGTACTTCAAACGTCATATGGACTAAATAATTCCCCCGGATTTAACTGAGGTGAATATTTTCAGATTGTTCATTTTTGGTGAGCTTTTCCTTTAAATAATGCATTTTTATGTATTTTTTTTTCCCAGAAAGCACCAGTTGGCGCTGCAGGAGCTAAAATTACTGCAGATGTAATCCAAATTTTTTAATCCGAAAGCTGTTTTTAAAGCACTGCACGATCCCCGATGCCCTTCAAAACTATGCATTTTCCACGGCGGACCTGGAAAATAATGTTGATTTCTAAATCAATATTCAAGCAAAAGTTTGAAATGAAACTTCTTCTTCTGCCGTAGTTTCCTCACCCTCATGCCATTGAAAACTCCTACTTTGTTCTCTTTTCTGATGCATATGATCAAATACAGTGTCCTGTGAGAAACCACAGCGCCTCCTCTCCTGCACACCCTTCCGTCGATGTGATCTTCTTTTTCGTCCTCATTGTAAACAGCTGTAATCACAGTCCAAAAAGACCAGAGGAAATGAAATAGCCTCTGGTTGCCATCTTGACTGCCGTGCCGTGGACCGGAACGCTTTAATTAGGGCCTGCTGCAAATAAAGCAAAAGTAAAACGTCATCTTCCTCCTCTCGGTTTGTGTTTATGCGTTTGGTCGTTGCATGAATATGAATTCGAACTGATGGGTGTTCGGTGAAAAACACTGCACGCTAACAAACAGCGCCGTACTCATTTTCTCTCTTAATATAATGACTATAACCAGCGTGCGAGAGTTACATAAATCGCACTGTTCCTTTAGTCAATCTGGTGCGTAAATATTCCTGATTTCAAGAGCACCAACTACAGAAGGCCATTCATGAATCTTGAATATTTTCATATTCTCTTTGGGATTCTAAAATCAAAGCAAAAGCTACATTAATTAGTATGAAAAACAGATTTTGTTTCATTAACACAAACTGCCAAAAGCAACGCACACAAGCCTCGAGTGTTTGCCACGGGGTTTCTCGCTCTCGCACCGATTGGCTGAATTCATTTGCCGTTTTTGCCGTAGTGCGCACACCTCTCCTTTCATTTATTAATATACATTTATTAATAATGTAGGCATGCCAGCTGTATTTCCAAAAAGTCTCAGAAAAAATCAATTCAATTCGTCAAACTCGGTTAATGGTGCAAAGACGTTCAAATATTTACGAGGCAGTGAGTAAATCTGATTTCAAACACCGATGTGTGTTTTTTCACACCGATGCACGACTCTTTTGGATTTCGCACGCACGCAACATGACAATATTAAATGCACGAACCGCCACCACCTCCCAAAAAAAATATTATTATGATTACTAGCAAAGAAAAGCAATGGATTTTTTTCATCCCCTTGCAAGACATTTCTAATAACGAGCTCAAATTGAATTCTGATTGGACTGGAGAAGTCTTTGAAAGGGCAGAGCATCGCCAAAGGCCGAATAGTAAACAGAGAGATGTTTATAAATGTTATGGTTCGTGGAAGTGGCACTTCGGCATCACTGCATATGATGATCCTCAAGAGCACTAAAGAGGAAGAGCGTCTCCGTCGTCGGTCTGAACTCTTTACCTTAAGACAGCCAGAGGTTCATCATCTATTTTTAAACACACTGCATCTAATAAAGCATGTTAGAGGCCTTAGAGTGCGTTTTATTGATCACTTACTTTTTAAATACAAAAAAAAAGAGTTCTACCTTCAAGGTTAGTAAAAAAAGCGTCTTTGGTACTTCGAGCTTGAGATGTTCCAGTGGAGCAAAAATGTATAGAATACACCGATCGGGCATGACATTATGAACACCTTCCTGATATTGTGTTGGTGCCAAAACAGTCGAGACCCTGAAGGTGTTCTGTGGGATCTGCTCCGAGATGTGAGCTGGATCCTCCATGGATGGGACTTGTTTGTTCAGCTCATCCCACAGACGCTCGATTGGATTGAGATCATGTCGAGTCGACGCCTCAAACTCTCCTCAAACCATTCCTGAAGCATCCGGAGCATTATCCCGCTGAAAGAGCCACAGCCATCAGGGAATACCGTTTCCACGAAAGGATGTTGATGGTCTGCAACGACGCTTAGGGAGGTGGTTCGTGTCAAAGTAACGTCCCGAGTTTTCCCAGCAGAACGTTGTCCAGAGCGTCACACTGCCTCCGCCGGCTCGCCTTCTTCCCATAGTGCATCCTGGTGCCGTGTGTTCCCGGGGAAGAGACGCTCACGTGATTCACACCGGACCATCTTCCTCCACTGGTCCGGTTCTGCCGCTCACGTCCCGCTGTCGGACGGGGGTCCTCATGGTCACCTGACTGTGTGCTCTGACACCTTTCTATCAGAACCAGCATGAACTTCTTCAGTCTGTTGGCTCGGACCACACGTGCATCGATGAGCCTCGGCCGCCGTGACCCGGTTCACCACTGTTCCTTCCTTGGACACTTTTGATAGAGACTGACCACTGCGGTTCTGGAGATGCTCTGACCCAGTCGTCTTGCCATCACTATTTGGTCAAAAATCCTCACGCTTGCCCATTTCTCCCGCTTCCAACATCAACTTTGAGGACAAAATGTCCACTTGCTGCCTAATATTTCCCACCATGAAGAGATAATGAGTGTCGCTCACGTCAGCTGTCAGTGTCATCATGATGTGTCTGATCGGTGTATACTGTATGTCATGTCATTTTGATCACATTACTATTATTTGTTAAATAATAAAACTGACAAACCCAGAATGTTGGTCTTAGTTTTGACATCAGGCTCTCTTGTTGCCAAACTGATTCTTCAAAATGCAGATGGGAAGTCGAGGCTAAAGCATCTCTGGACACAAACACAGACCGCTTTCCTGAAGTCACGGCCAAACTGAGTTTTCCAGCTCTTTTAAATATAGGGGAATATTACAGCAACTGATAAGGACGGCCTTTATTTGTCCTCTACCAACATTATGCGCATCTAGAATCTGGCGGTGTTCCTCGCAGTCAGGCTGAACTCGTACTGAGGTGTTCAACAAAACTATCTGAAGACTGGCTTTGCTTTCTCTTTAATTCAGTGACATTTGCCTCGGCTGGGAGGTAAAGAAATCACAGAAGACACGTGGAAGTCTTCCTGTTTGCCCTGATCTATCTATATCATTCCTGACGGGCATCATGAAACGGGGTCAGAGCGAACCCACAATGTCATTAAAGAAAATTGAATTAATTAGATTTTTTTTTTTTTTAAATGAACAATTTCATTCATCAAGGACGCATTAAAATGATCAAAAGCGACAGTAAAGACGTTTACAATGTTACAAAAGATTCTATTTTAAAATAAATGCTGATTTTTTTTTTAAAGAATTTTTCATCAAAGAATCCTGAAAAATAAAATGCATCACATTTTCCACTAAAATCTGAAGCAGCACGACTGTTTTCAACACGGATAATAATCATAAATGTTTGTTGATCATCAAATCAGAATGATTTCTGAAGGATCATGTGACTCTGAAAATTCAGCTTTGATCACGGGATATAAATGACACTGTACGTTATATTCACATAGAAAACACATGATTTACATTAGAAAAATATTTCACTATTTTTACTGCATTTTTGATCAAATAAATGCAGCCTCGATGAAAAGAATAAATCTTAATTCAAAAGTCATGGAAACCATTTTAATTTACATACATAATAAAAGACAGGCACAACATGTTTGCAATCAAGCCATTTTGGCACATTTCAAATCCAACATTCAAAGTACCTGACGAAATTATATATATATATATGAAAAATTCAAAATACAATCCGCAACTGGTTCCAGCGGTGGCGTTTGGGAGTCAGACACTAGCGATCTCGGCGCAGGACGCGGGGCGTGTCTCATATGCAGCATTCATAGATTCCAGGAGCTTAGTTGGTGTTCCAGCTAAATTGCTCCCTGGAGTTATTGGATTTTTGCGGAGCAGGCAGACGCTGACAGCTACAAGTTACTTCACGGGCAGGCATTAATTAGGCCAGTCGTAAGGAGCCAGTGCGAGAGGGAAGGAGAGAAAACCAGCGCCTTCCTCGTCTGAGATGCTGACGGTTCGCCGGCTGCTTTCTTAAGCTACTCACTTTCCATTAGGTCAGAGATGTTGCATGGAGCTTTTGTCCTAATGCAGAGCTGGTGTCAGTGCCGGAGCCGAGAGCTTGTCAGAAGCGATGCTTTTCAAACAGATTTTCCCTTTAACACGTTCTGCATACAATTACAATCTCACGCCATACATCTCAGACGCTCGAGGATGAGCGAAGGTGGGAGAGATAAATGAGGACAGGCTCTTGATGTTGTTTAGGAATGAGTGGGGAATATGAAAGGGAGGTTTTCTGTCTGGGTTCCTCTCATACCCTTATCGTTCAGTCCAATTCGGCATACGAATCAACGCATGGGTGGGTTTTTCGAGATCAATCAGTCAGTCGTGGAACGTAAAGTCAGTCGTCGTTCTGTTTCGGCCCACATGCAGCTTCCCTCATGCACACAGCAATCGAATTGAAATGTCAAAATGTAAAGTTCTACTATCCATGCGTGAAACACGCAAGCGTAAATCCCTCACGAAGCGCTGCCGGATCGTGTCGCTCACTGACTGTCGGCCGCGGATCTGAAACACACAAAAAGACAGGAAACTGGACAATTAAAAATGAAATGAAATTCATTTACTCGCCCTCATCTTCGAAAGTCAAAACGATCATGTTTTCAAGCTTCCACTCACGATCCACAAAGCCTAAACTACAATCTGTCTTCAGGACGGCTTAATTCATATGCATTACTTTTTTGTAAACATTTTTAAAGCGTGAATGAGGGACACACATTTCTCAGGTTTCATTCAAACGATTTTCGTTCATGTTTCAAAGATGAAAGTCAAAGAGTAAATGATGACAGGATTTACATTTTTTGGGTTTTTATTCAGAAACACAGTCGAGGAAAGAAAGAAAGTGAGAATCACTGATGCAATGAATATATATATATTCAGTATAATCTCTTAATGTAACCCAGTTATTATTAAAAACTAAAAAAAAAAACAAAAAAAAAATAGTTTTTTTTATTCCAGTTAGTTGCTAAAGCAACATTTCTCATTTTCGTTTGGCAGAAGTAAAACTTTTTTCTCCTCCAACTTCAAAATCACCCGACATCGTTGCTCTACCTTTTTTTGTAAAAGTCGCTTCACTTAGTCTTTGCGCGTTTGCTTTGTAAACACTGGATCGGTGTTTTCGATCCTACGTCACGTGACCTTTCCATCGTGATGACGTGATGTGTGGCGCATCAGAGCAGCGCAAGACCAGCATTTGTGCTTAAAAACTATATTTTTTGTATAAAATGTGCGACGGTTTCTCTAGATCAGACTCTTATTCCTCGTCTGGATCATGTAGATCTTTGAAGCTGCACTGAAACTGACATTTGGACCCGTTGAACCCCATTGAAGTCCATTATATGGAGAAAAATCCTGCTACGTTTTCCTCAAAAACCTTCATTTTGACTGAAGAAAGAAAGACATGAACATCTTGGATGACTTTGGGGAGAGTAAATGATCAGGAAATAACTAAATCCTTTAAAAACATATTGGAATATTAGGCTGCTGTCACTTTAAGAGCTGATGCACGGATCCATTATGTTGTTACACGTGCGTTTTATTCAGCCAAAGCTCATTAGAAAAATGCACCTGTGTCAACATTTTTGCAAAACACAAAATACATCGTGTCGAGCACGTTTCGTGACAGTTTCAAAGTTAAATAGAAGTGTTCAGTTTTTTCAGTTCAGTTTGAACTTCAGTTTGTCGCTAAAAGGTTAATGCTCCATCACGTTTGATAACGTACACCTACACGAAACCCTAAAACTACCCGATAGTGCCGACGAAAGCAAACGTGACATAAAAACACAGTCCTAACCGTGGCATTTTAGCTTGTTTTTGAGACCGAGAGTATATGGAGCAGGCTATATACGGAGCAAGCATCAAAATATATTCGTTCATAAATCATGCACCATGGTAAAAAGTGTTTTGAAGTCATAACATAATGGAAAACAAGTCTTTATTAATCCATAATCTGCCCCTGTAATCCTAAGTGTGTGTGAAAACGATTAAAAGTGCTTGATGTTTTAATGCCTCTAGTGTTTCTGTAGCGATATGTACGTCTTTCCACTGAGACGGTGTTGGTTTTATTTCTCAACCGTTTACGTTCAGTTAAGACATGACGGACGGCGCTCGCCATAATTTGGTTTGAAAATGCCTGTTCCAGCGGAACCTGGAAAAAAGATCACGATGAACCGAACGCCTCGTCATTCCCGCTCTCACCGCTTTAAAAGGCCGCTGCGCACGCGAGGCTTAGATGGCTTTCGTTAGGCACCAATGTTCCAATCTCATCCAATCACCAATCCCTAAACCATTACAGCAGGTACGTCCAAACTTTTAATGCACTCAGCTGCACTTCGTTCCCTGCGGAGCGCTAATGCTGCTAGAGGAATAGCTTTAAATGCATCATTAAACCTGCCAGAGAATTAACTTGGACAGAACTTAATTATGTCACACACAAGCCCCTGCAACTTTAAGATTTGAGGAAAACCAATATTGCAGGCTGGAGAACGAAGTTGGTTCGTTTAGATACATAATTAGAATCAATCAGCCATGTACCTGCGGTGTGTGTTGAGACTGAACAAACAGAAGCACGAGAAAGATTTTCCATGCAAAATGGATCCCTGAGCAAAAGCTGCGAGTGATGTTTAGAGTTGTGCTGATACTGTACAATATACCTTTGTCTAGTTTTGCAAATCTCACATTTAGGGCTGTAAAAATGCATTGATTTCAGAATGAAAAATGAATGGGTAACACTTTATCATACAGTTTCAACATTAGTTCTGACACTGACACATCTGTATCTGTCCACATTAGTTTATAAACTAACATTGAGAAAGGTTAATAAATGCTGCATAAATGTAACGCTCACTGTTTGTGTTAGTGCATGCTTCAAATGTTACGAAGGAATGCATCGATTTCGGAATTAATAAAAGTCACATTTTATTGATAAATATATACTGTATATATTACATATATAAGTGTTTCAAAGGTCATCTTTGAAAAAAATATGGATGGATGATTCGCTGACAAATGAATAGCACACTATAGCAACATTCCACATTCAATTGCCATGTCGTGAGTCAGAAATACATGTTTTGATGAACAGCGTAACATGACCTGCTCGGATCCAAAGCAGTCTGTTAAAATAAAACAGGATGCTTTTCAGAAGTCATTTGCTTCCCTGAAAGCCTCCTCTTTAACTGTCAAGCCCATTCTTCTCATTTTGAGTATGATTCGACTTGATCTGATGGCGGACAAAGGGAAAATACTGAGTGAAGCTCATGCACGAGGCAGTCACTCTTTTTCTGTCCCGTCATCCGTGCTCAAGTCAGCCGGAGCGCCTTGAGAGGTTCCCGACTTTGTCTCTTCTGGATCTTCTGGCCATTCGGAGGTTTGGAGGTGACGTGAAGTCTCGCTGCCGTTCCCACATCACGAGGAGCTTTCTGAGCATTACCCTGATCACGGCGCAGACTCGTGGCGCTGGCGACGGCAGGCCCGTGGGGTCGATTCCCATGGACTGATTAAATGCCTCGAATGCTATTTAAGCTGTTTTAATATAACGTAACGCTATAGTGGTGCAAAAAATGCCTTTAAAGATAATATACACACATTTATATTAGAGAAATATGTATTAGATTAAAGGTAGGGTAGGCAATATAGCTTTGAAAGCATGAGCGTCTGCAAAGCCACGCCTCCTGGAAAACACAGCCAGAGCAGAGTCTGCAAAGCGTCACGAGAGACGGCACGAAATTTCCTCATGTCTCAAAGCGCACAACATTACAATAGCTTTGTCTTGTACCACCTGACTGCTGCAGATTCATTTCGCTGTTGATAATGTTGCACGGGTTGCGATCTCTTAATTACAGTATTTACGATCAAATTTAGGTCCTGAAAATACAACAGAAGATATCTGTATTAAATATTTAGACCACTTCTATTACTGTCAGGATGTGAAGAGAGTTTCAACCAGAATGACAAAAAGCGCCTACCCTAGCTTTAAAATGTATGTTTGAAATTGCTAGTAAAGTTTATATACATATATATATATATATATATGTATATTAATGTAGCGTCTCTCAATCCATAATACGCACTAATGGACTCTTTCTCAATACTAAACACAACATGTTAATTATATAACATAACATTTATCGAACAATAATATTTGAATGAACAACAATAGCCATTATAAATGCCAACAGGAAATAAACACAATTGTTTATACAGTTCAATCAAACGTGCAAAAGCAGTGCTCTACAGGATGTAAGTTATATGTAGCCTTGATATTAAATTATTAAATCTAACATAGACCAAATATACGTGTACCCCATTATATCTCACGATCAACCGCTGTAAGAACCAGTGCTAAATCCCCGAAGATGAAGCTGTTCTCGGCGGGTACACGAGCTCTGAACGACCGCTGACGGCCTGGAGCTCACGCCTCCGAACACGTTGTAAAATAGGCGCTATGATTAAATCTAAGTCACATATTTTAGGTCTAAACAACTACATTCTCACCTAAACAACAAGTGTAGTATTTGTATATATATTCAAGCACAAATATAAATAAAACTGCATTTTTTTCAGTACACTGCATTAAATCACAGAAAGCACTCGTGGCAAACAAAGCTCTCCTGTCAGCACAGGCTGCAAATTCACAAGTCTCACAACGCGAATTTGTGAACGGATGAAATTTAAGCAAGACTGATCGCTGCACGGACACAGCCAACGCATCCGCGGCTCTGAGAGAGGAGTGGAAAAACTCACTCCAGCTTCCATCTCGTGTCTCCAAGGCCTACAGAGCCCTCCTGTAATCGATCATACAAATGAACGCAACACAATATTTTCACACCTGTGCAATTTCCCAGAACCCCCACACGCGTCTCCATTCGGAAATGAACGAGGCAGATCGCAAATGTCTATAAACAGAAGGGACTTGATTTAGCACCGCGATAATATGGCGAGACAAAAGAGACAAATAATGAAAAGAATTGATCGGGAGGCACATTCGCATTGTGGGACGAACCGTAAACCTCGGAAAGTTCCTCTGAGGAGGAGTTTCCTTCATCCTGACTGTAATTTTTTTCATTAAAAGAAAATAAACATCCGTACGCAATGCAAACCCAGCGATAAGAGCGAGGAGACGCCTCGGTTTGCCTCCGGATTCATGCTGACAGACAGTTTCATTCGTGGCGCCGGACGCTCATTTCCTCAGCCTATAGGAGAGTGTCGAGCGCAGAAACGCTGGTGTGACGCTCTCATTGTGAGGTAGCTCTGTAAATCCAAAGCAGCATTCACTCTCTCCTTCATTTGCATTGAAATGGGAATGCCATATTTCATTCCTGTCCCTGGTGAACTTACATTTATTTATATATTTACAGTGTAGCGAACACGTTCCCTCTGTTCCACTCACTCCGGTGTAAAGGATAGCTGTGATGATGACAATGCTATTCATGGGAACCATCCGCGACACACACACACACACACACACACGGTATTTTGAATTTTAGCCAATCGTCGTGGTGCGTGTTGAGGGGTGTGTAAATGTTTTTGCACAATTAACTTGCTGAAGCATCACTTTACGACACGCATTTCATCTAGAGCAGCAAAATTGGATTGGGGTTTTGAAACCGTGTTACTCATTTGAGTCTGAATGTCGAGAGTAAATTCTGTCCTGTCCAACGGCTGATTGCGATCTGAAAGCACTAGAATATGAAACACGTTCTCCATTCAAAACGGAACTACTCTTTTCTTTTTCGTCGGTCGATCGGCTGTACCTTTTTTAAAATCTGATCATGAATGAAGAGCAAAATATGGTATCAAAGCATGCGCCAATCTTACAGAAACGATTCATCTCTCCATCATTCGAGTCTAAAAACCACGGAAAAGCACCGTAAAAGTGGTCTACGACTTTCCTGAAGCCATATCGTAACTATACAACAAGACCTTCGCTCATCTTCCGAACACAAATGAAGAGATTTTTAATGAAATCTGCGAGCTGTCTGTCCATCCATAGGGATCCAACGCAACGACGACTTCCAAGCTCCAGAGGGGTAGTAAAGACATCATCAAAGTCATCATGGGGTTTAACCTCAGTTTTACGAAGCAACGCGAGTGCTTTGTTTGCACAAAAAACATAATGCACCACTTCATTTACAAAATATTGATCTGCGATGCACATTCACGAGCTTCACGACGCGTGCCCATTGTTGCGTGAGCAAAATTAAAACTAAAACTAAACTCTAAAACTTAATCTAAACTTTATAGACATATAAAAAATGAAATATGCACATATAATAAAAATCATCTAATTCAAAATATGAACAAAAACTATAACTGGGTCATTCTCTTATTCAAAATGGTCAAATGGCGCTGAGATGATTTTAGGGTGAGGAAGTGAACTTTCTTTCTACTTTTCCCAGCGCAAACAAATGTAATAACGTTGTTCCCAACTAAAAATGACGACAGACGGAAATTAGAGACGTAAACACGGCGTTCGACTGCGCGATCAAAACAACGCATCACTCAAGGAAGAAAAGAGCGGAGCGAAAAGCATCAGCCGTGTCATCATCACTCCCTCTGTTTTCTCTGATTTTGTATGATTTCTCTCCCCTGACTCTCCTCCCAGGCCCCGTGGTGTTAATTATACTAGGCCTCACTCCCTTCGAGCGAGTCGTGCGGTGGAAGTGCATTAATCTTGATTCGCTGCTTCAGTACAAAGCCTTGTTTGAAGAGTCTCCTTTGGTAAAGCCCCAAAGGCAGGGTGATTCAGATGAGAACGAGGGAGAGAGGAAGGAGGAGGAGACGCGAGCTTTCCCGCTGAACCGGAGCGTCTCGCAAAGCATGCCGATGAAAGCGCCGTCCTCCCCGGCGGATGTTACCGGACGAAGTAGCAGTAGCCATTAGCTGTGTTTATGTCAGATTTGGCTGACCGGGGTCTCTCGGGACGTTTGTTGGTCTCTGAAATGAATTTCAATTAGACTCATTTCAGATTAAAACTGCTTTGGCAGCATAAAAAATTCCCATCATGCGTCCTCCACCCATGTTATTACGCCCTTCCTCAAAGAACAGCTTGATGATTCTCCTCACATCCTCCATTGTTGCAGCTCCTCTCTTCCCAGTCTGTCAGTATCGCTCTGTTTACTTCCCGTCTCGATGAAGCCCCGCCTTCTGAAAAGAGCTGTGCTCTGATTGGAGCGGTGTGTTGTGATTGGTTTACCATAACCGCCAGTTTCAACACTCTACACTCGAACTCAAGCAGGCCCCGCCCCTGAATTTGAATTATTCAAATGAGGGATATTGTTCCCCGCCTCCACGACGCGTTCCGTCACACGTGTGGCGATGCTGACCAATGAGAAGCTCTTCCGTACACAGCTTTCAAACGGGGCGAAACCAAAGAGAGATGTAGTCTGAACCCGGGTCCGTGCTCCCACCAATCAGACGCTATCCTCATTCAGCTATTAGAAAGCGACACGCAATCCCAGCGGAACGACGTCCGCTTCTTATGCTCGTTCATTTGAAGAGCACACCTCAGAGATTCGTCAAAGAGTCAGCGATTCACTTGAGTCATAGGCTCTTTGAGGCACGCAGAAAGCCACACGGCTTCACTCGCGCATCTGAGACAGAAGATCTTGCGTTATCCGGGTCCGTATCAAAGGGCGTCAAGCAAAAACGCCCTTACAAAACATTACTGCAGTTTTTTAGAAGTAATACTGCAGTTTTTGTTACATATAGAAAAATGCAGTTTTTTGGACACGAAAAAAACTGCAGTATTGCAGTGTAACCTCAAACGTCTGTAGTTTTACTGGAGTACAACTACACTGCAATACATCTAAAGTACTAGTGAAATAAAACTGCAGTTCTACTGTTTTTATACTTCATGCAACTTTCGGTTGTACTTCATTTTACTGCAGCTGTACTGTGACTATACTTCATTATACTGCAAATCTATGGTTCTACTTCAATATACGGCAGTTCTTTTTTGTAAGGGCGATTCTAATCAAATGACTCAAACGCCGAATAGTTCAATCGTTCAAAATGGAAAAAAAAAAAACACGGTAAAAGAATCCCAAATCATCTTCAAGGTGCATTTGTACACGCTCTCTGACTTTAACTTTTATTAAACTGATTACACAAAGTAAACACAGGTATATTTAGCTCTACTAAATGATTCACACCCCAGCAAATGAGTTACACAGGAAAACAGTTTAATAAATCATATTACAACTAAAACATTCAGGCCAACCTCCAGCAGGGACTGATGAGAGCGAATGTGAGTGAAGCAATAGTTTAACAGACAAGCAGAAGAAGCCGGCGGCTCCCATCGGACCTGACGTGAGATTTAGGTTGCGTGTTGTTGTGTGTGTGTGTGTGTGTGTGTGTGTGTGTGTGTGTTCTAGGAGACGGTTTAACAGACAGAGAGAATCTGTAGGGACACTGTGTGCGAAGATATTTAGTGTTGCTGACAGAAAGAGCCCGAGGCTCAGAGCTGTTGACCATTTCACGGCACTGACAGAATGACGGGGGAAAACAAGCCATTCAGCCTCGCTGACATGCAAAAGAGCACTCGAGCTCTCTCCACCACAGAACATTAAAGGAGATCCGTTTTCTTTAAACACCTTTAAGTGGGAGCGAACGATAACATGCAATATGTTATATTACATATTATCATCATATTATTATTAATTTTTTTGAAGCACAAAAAAGCGCATCCATCCGTCATGAACATGATCCAGACGTTTCCAGGGGGTTAATAAAGATCTTCGTATGTGGCGTGATGCATTTTAGTGAGAAAAATATCTATATTTATAACTTCATGAATAATAACTGGCTAACGCGCGAGTCTAGTGACCTCTGATCGACGAACGTGGAAGCGTGCAGCAAAACGAAACACCAACAAGTATAATTACAGATCATTTTCTTACGAAAACACATCACTTCGCTTCAGAAGGCCTTTATTAACCCCTGGAGTCGTACGGATTCCTCTTATAATGGATGGATGCACTTTTTTGGGTTACTATTCACTCCCATTATAAAGTTTGGAAGTTTGTGTTCTTTTGCTTCGCTAAAAGAAGTCATATACACAAGACCAGCAGTTCCCAGACTTTTTACTTTACTCTCACACACACACACACACACTCACACACACTCAAATACATTATAGGATAACTTTCATTTTTGGGTGAATTATCCCTTTAAGATATTTTTTTGCACTGTTATCGCACGGCTTTTTGTGACAACATGCCCCAATAGCACGAGACATTGCAGTCCATCATCAGGTTGTCTGCAAATTCTAATCAGAAAAACACTAACCTTATTCCACGGTTCAGCTGGAATGTGAGCAAGTGTCGTTTCATCACCTTCTTTTGTTCGTCCAACAGCTACAAATATGATCATGTCATTTTCATTTCCATGATGGAAAATGTCAGCCGGCGGCGGAATTTTTATTTCACAAAACTTTCCGAATATTTAGTTATGAATATCTGAACGGTCAATATATTAAAAGTAAGAAAAGAGCCTCTGCTTTTAAGCAACAAAACAACAGTTGTGTTCTAGCGTCATGTGTTCTTCTTTACCAACGCTAATATTAAAAGCAATATGACCAAAAAGCGGAGAGAAATGTGTTTCAGAGCGATGATCGAGTCCATCAACACCTCAAATCTTCAAAAATCATTGTACGCTTCTTGTTTCTGCTTCTTCTTCGCCTGTGTTTTGATCTGGAGATCTCTTTCAGAAGGTGTGTATAAAAACATGGATTGCCATGTGTCTGAATAATCACACTACAGTCTTTTGTAGCTTTTGGATGAACAAAAGAAGGTGATGAAACTACACTTACTCACATTCCAGCTAAACCGTGGGATAAGGTTAGATGTGAACCGATATATTGACCAAAAAGCGGAGAAAAATGTGTTTCAGAGTGATGATGGAGTCCATCAACACCTCAAATCTTCAAAAATCATTGTACGCTTCTTGTTTCTGCTTCTTCTTCGCCTGTGTTTTGATCTGGAGATCTCTTTCAGAAGGTGTGTATAAAAACATGGATTGCCATGTGTCTGAATAATCACACTACAGTCTTTTGTAGCTTTTGGATGAACAAAAGAAGGTGATGAAACTACACTTACTCACATTCCAGCTAAACCGTGGGATAAGGTTAGATGTGAACCGATATATTGACCAAAAAGCGGAGAAAAATGTGTTTCAGAGTGATGATGGAGTCCATCAACACCTCAAATCTTCAAAAATCATTGTACGCTTCTTGTTTCTGCTTCTTCTTCGCCTGTGTTTTGATCTGGAGATCTCTTTCAGAAGGTGTGTATAAAAACATGGATTGCCATGTGTCTGAATAATCACACTACAGTCTTTTGTAGCTTTTGGATGAACAAAAGAAGGTGATGAAACTACACTTACTCACATTCCAGCTAAACCGTGGGATAAGGTTAGATGTGAACCGATATATTGACCAAAAAGCGGAGAAAAATGTGTTTCAGAGTGATGATGGAGTCCATCAACACCTCAAATCTTCAAAAATCATTGTACGCTTCTTGTTTCTGCTTCTTCTTCGCCTGTGTTTTGATCTGGAGATCTCTTTCAGAAGGTGTGTATAAAAACATGGATTGCCATGTGTCTGAATAATCACACTACAGTCTTTTGTAGCTTTTGGATGAACAAAAGAAGGTGATGAAACTACACTTACTCACATTCCAGCTAAACCGTGGGATAAGGTTAGATGTGAACCGATATATTGACCAAAAAGCGGAGAAAAATGTGTTTCAGAGTGATGATGGAGTCCATCAACACCTCAAATCTTCAAAAATGGTTCAATCGTGTCATTGTACGCTTCTATCGCTCGTTTCTGCTTCTTCTTCGCCTGTGTTTTGATCTGGAGATCTCTTTCAGATGGTGTGTGACAGCGCCCCCTACCGCATAACAGCGGAAACATTGGATCTGAAATTGAAATGGTTTCACAACTGGTGACTTTTACAGCATAAGCTTTGTGGGATTCGCCTGTCCAAACATAAAAATGATTTATGTGCATGTGAAACTCTCACGCCACGATCTAAAACACACTTCATCGAGCGGCGTCCACTCAAGAAAGCCTATGGCGACGTGTGTGAGGAGACCTTTGCATTGTGGGTAATCTATGGCACTTAATTGAACCCTCAGGCTGGTTACGTAACGGAGGAAAGGCGAGAGACCTTGGAGGAGGGCGACCTGTGTCACGCGATGACTCCGGGCGTGTTCATTAGTCGTCATTGATCTACTGCCTCCGTCCTCGACTCTCTCTATCGCTCCTCTCTCCCTCCTTCTGTCCACCTTTGGGGACTCCATGTCAGAACAACCATTAATAATGCAAGAACAATAAAGCCAATGGCTTCTACTGTAGTTCGTATTTTGGAGGGATGCTTTTCATTTACGAGACAGATGCACTTTTTATCTTCTGCTCCACTTTCTGTGAGGAAAGTGTCTATGTTGGCTTTTATGTTGGAAATGAAGCAAACAGAAGGCATTATCATCAGTGAGGACACATAGATTAGCAACGGGTGAGACTTCCTGAAACTAGTTCACGCTCAGCAGTTCTGGTCCGTGTTAATCTGTTGAAAGCACATTTAGCGACATGATGTGATGATTTTCAGGTGAAAACGGGCAGGAAACGGTGCTGGCGGGAATGTCATTAGTATTTAGTGAATCGATTGACTTCATTAACTAAATAACTACGTTTAAAATGATTATTTAATTGATTCGAAATCCATAAAACCTTTATGAAACTGGAATTTATTTATTTCTTTATTTGTAATGTTTAACCATTATTATTATTATTAAGTTATGAAATCGGAAATATTTATTTATTTATTTAAACCATTTCAAAAACAAGCAAACCAATAATAATAATAATAATAACTAATAAATCAATAGCCATCATCATCATTATTATTATTTGTTATATTTATTATTATCAAAGCTTTATGAAACTGGAATTTCTTTATTTCTTTATTTATAATGTTTTAAAAATAAATGATAACCATTATTATTATTATTATTATTATTATTATTATTAAGTTAAGAAATCGGAAATATTTATTTATTTATTTAAACCATTTCAAAAACAAGCAAACCAATAATAATAATAATAATAATAATAACTAATAAATCAATAGCCATCATCATCATTATTATTATTTGTTATATTTATTATTATCAAAGCTTTATGAAACTGGAATTTCTTTATTTCTTTATTTATAATGTTTTAAAAATAAATGATAACCATTATTATTATTATTATTATTATTATTAAGTTATGAAACCGGAAATATTTATTTATATTTATTTAAACCCAAGCAAACAAATAATAAAAATAATAACTAATAAATCAATAGCCATGATCATTATTTGTTATATTTATTATTGTTATTATTATTATTATTATTAAAGCTTTATGAAACTGGAAAATATGTATTTTAGGTTTAAAAATAAACCAATAATAATTATAATAACAACAATAATAGTTGCTGTTATTATTTATTATTATTATTCATTACTATTATAAAACCCACTATAAAATATTTATTTATGTTTTAAAAAAAAAAATATATATAATAAAAATAAGTTTATTTATTCAATATTACATATATATACAGTACTGTGCAAAAGTTTTAGGCAGGTGTGAAAAAATGCTGTAAAGTAAGAATGCTTTCAAAAATAGACATGTTAATAGTTTATATTTATCAATTAACAAAATGCAAAGTGAGTGAACAGAAGAAAAATCTACATCAAATCAATATTTGGTGTGACCACCCTTTGCCTTCAAAACAGCATCAATTCTTCTAGGTACACTTGCACACAGTTTTTGAAGGAACTCGGCAGGTAGGTTGGCCCAAACATCTTGGAGAACTAACCACAGTTCCTCTGTGGATTTAGGCAGCCTCAGTTGCTTCTCTCTCTTCATGTAATCCCAGACAGACTCGATGATGTTGAGATCAGGGCTCTGTGGGGGCCATACCATCACTTCCAGGACTCCTTGTTCTTCTTTACACTGAAGATAGTTCTTAATGACTTTCGCTGTATGTTTGGGGTCGTTGTCATGCTGCAGAATAAATTTGGGGCCAATCAGATGCCTCCCTGATGGTATTGCATGATGGATAAGTATCTGCCTGTACTTCTCAGCATTGAGGATACCATTAATTCTGACCAAATCCCCAACTCCATTTGCAGAAATGCAGCCCCAAACTTGCAAGGAACCTCCACCATGCTTCACTGTTGCCTGCAGACACTCATTCGTGTACCGCTCTCCAGCCCTTCGGCGAACAAACTGCCTTCTGCTACAGCCAAATATTTCAAATTTTGACTCATCAGTCCAGAGCACCTGCTGCCATTTTTCTGCACCCCAGTTCCTGTGTTTTCGTGCATAGTTGAGTCGCTTGGCCTTGTTTCCACGTCGGAGGTATGGCTTTTTGGCCGCAAGTCTTCCATGAAGGCCACTTCTGACCAGACTTCTCCGGACAGTAGATGGGTGTACCAGGGTCCCACTGTTTTCTGCCAATTGTGAGCTAATGGCACTGCTCGACATCTTCCGATTGCGAAGGGAAGTAAGCATGATGTGTCTTTCATCTGCTGCAGTAAGTTTCCTTGGCCGACCACTGCGTCTACGGTCCTCAACGTTGCCTGTTTCTTTGTGCTTCTTCAAAAGAGCTTGGACAGCACATCTGGAAACCCCTGTCTGCCTTGAAATTTCTGCCTGGGAGAGACCTTGCTGATGCAGTATAACTACCTTGTGTCTTGTTGCTGTGCTCAGTCTTGCCATGGTGTATGACTTTTGACAGTAAACTGTCTTCAGCAACCTCACCTTGTTAGCTGAGTTTGGCTGTTCCTCACCCAGTTTTATTCCTCCTACACAGCTGTTTCTGTTTCAGTTAATGATTGTGTTTCAACCTACATATTGAATTGATGATCATTAGCACCTGTTTGGTATAATTGTTTAATCATACACCTAACTATATGCCTACAAAATCCCTGACTTTGTGCAAGTGTACCTTGAAGAATTGATGCTGTTTTGAAGGTAAAGGGTGGTCACACCAAATATGGATTTGATTTAGATTTTTCTTCTGTTCACTCACTTTGCATTTTGTTAATTGATAAATATAATCTATTACCAAGTTTCTTTTTGAAAGCATTCTTACTTTACAGCATTTTTTCACACCTGCCTAAAACTTTTGCACAGTACTGTATATATATATATATATATATATATATATATATATATATATATATATATTTGGGACATCCGTTAGTACAAACTATTTACAGTCAGCTTGACAAACAAAGTCAGGTGATGTTTTCTGAAGCGACACACAGTGTGATCACATGACCTCAGTGTCTCGGGCTCCTTCTCATATTTTTCTTTTGCTCCATGTAGGAATAAATAACATTGCTATCATAAACTCTGTTTTGTCTTGTTTTGTCCAGTGTAAACATTGCCCTTAAAGCCCTGTAGTTGACTTCCTGATTGGTTTTGGTTCACATTAAGAATGAATTAGGCATTGTGAAGGTCTCGAATCGTCCCTGAACGGCCCGACTTCCTTATTACGCCACTCACGTCTCTGAACATCCTCTTCCAGTGTTTCACAGCGCTGATAGAAAGCACAGTCCTCCTCGGGCGCTCACAGAAACACTCTCTCTCCGCTGTACTGTAAACCTCCATCCTAAAAAGCCTCGTTGTTCCCGTTCTCTCCCAGCATTTGCAGCTCTATGGACAGCCTGCCACCATGAGAGATATTTTTGGAGTGACAGCAAATGGTTAAGGGGAATATATAGGATGAGAATTAAATCAATATTCTAGTGCTCTACTTAAGGTATGGGCGGGCGAGCCATTATCTGCCACTAATTGCCCCTATCGGCTCTGTCTGTTGAAAGGATCGCTTTGACAGCCATTAAGTTTCATATGAAGTCCTGCACCACTGCAGTGAGCCATCGCTGCTCCTCTCAGAACGGAAGAGCAGAGGGAGTGTTCGCGGATATATTTATTTTTAGGCATGCATAAGCAGAAACGCACTAACTGCACACTATTTAACATTTATGAAAATATATGTTGTCTCGGGAGACAAACAGACCTATGTTTAGACCACACAGCAGAGCTTATAGTGTCCAAAACCTGAAAAATGAAGCTAGGAAGGCATCGAGGCAGATGCAATGTTTGCATCCTGTTGGCATTCAATTTTGAATTTAAGGGATTTTTTCGCTGCGAACGGCTCGATTTCAACTCCACCACGAATGCATCCCCATCTTTAAGGACTACAACGAGCTTCTTCTTAGGTTAATTACATCACAAACTTCCTGAGTCTCTCCATCCGTTTGAACACTTTCCTCATTTTGTCTGCGTGAGATTCTCCAGCTTTGTTGTTGTTGAGCTGTTGAAGCTCCGCCCTCTTCTGGAGCAGCAGCTCATTTGCATTTAAAGGGACACGCACAAAAACGGCGTGTTTTCGCTAACACACAAATAGAGGCGAATTTGACAAGCGCTAATAAATGATCTGAGCTGAAACTTCACTGGAGACACCAGACACTGATATTACAACTTGTGAAAGAGGTCCACTTTAATTGAACTTATTTCATAATTGCTGCATTTTACACAGTTATTGAACCAAACTGAATCAACAAACCCTCTGGTGCTCTTACCATGCAAATTACAAAAACTTTTTTTTATTATTATTATTATTTCAATAAAATGAATGTAGTATATTTTCGTTTGAAAATGTTTTTTATTTCATATTTTGTATTGTTTAGGGGATTTTCTGGTACTAAATTATATTTGTGCTGAAAATTCACTTTTATTTTATTTATTTACATTTAATCAGCATTGACCTGGAAATGAAATTTCCAACTTAAACGGTCATAAATTTCAAACGCTTTAGAGTTTTCATTTTGATCTCTTTTCAAAGACGACACTTGACAGATTATTACTGAAAAGAACTTAAAAAAAGTTACAGAATTTTATGTTTATTGTTATGAAAAATGCGGAAATGTTTAACAATTTTTTTATGAAATATATGTTTTGAAAAACACATTTGAATCTAATATGGTAATAAAATCAAAGCCATATATCTAAACAAGTTGTGTTGCAAATTTGAGCTTGATATCTCAATAAATGAGCTTTCAGTATCACAAGTTTTCACTGGATGAAATTCATCTCCATTCATTTCCAAAGCGCTCATTATGTTTTTAACTTTTTCGAATCACGTGCATAATTTTATTGAGTTCACACAGCAAGAGCCAAAACTTTTCGCACCATTCCGATAAAGTACAAAAATTCTGAAAAAGTAAATAAACGTAAAATGTTTCACACCAAAAACTGATTTCAAGTGAATAATGACTGTTCTTGCCTTTTACTTGAAAAACAACTAGAATAACATGAACGTTTTAAAACTGAAGTGAAAATAAATGAAGGAGTGTGTGTGTGTGTGTGTGTGTGTGTGTACTTGTTTTCCTTACATTACGGGGACCAAATGTCCCCACAACGTAAGTAAAACCAGTAAATCTTGACATTGTGGGGACATTTTGTTGGTCCCCATGAGGAAACAAGCTTATAAATCATACAGAATGGTCTTTTTGAAAATGTAAAAATGCAGAACATTTTCTGTGAGAGTTAAGTTTAGGGGCGGGGGGGGGGGGGGGGGGGGGGGGCAGAATGTACAGTTTGTACAGTATAAAAACCATTACGCCTATGGAATGACCCCATAAACCATGAAAACACAACGTGTGTGTGTGTGTGTGTGTGAGTGTGTATGTATGTAGGACCGCATTAATCAAAAGAAAATATCAATATTTGAATATCAGAGAAGTTTATGGTGAAGTTATCCCATGATACTTAGTGACGCAACATGCGCCGACTTCCATCATCGTTGAATCAGATATTCTGCTGCATTACACTGTTATACAAGAATCTGTCTGGAAACACCGAAGGTCATGATGCAAAGTTTCAGTGGACTTTAAGTCCACGGCCATCAAAGACCAAAACACGAAGCTCGTGGCGACGAACACGAGCGTAAATGACTTTAGATTAAAAAAAGAAGGCTTGAGGAAATGCTTAGGCCACTGCATTACTTGTCTTGAAAATTGCAAGGCTATTTCAGTCAAGGGTCTGGGTGTGTGGGACTGCAATTACAGCTCTCTTTTTCCTCCTCATCCTCTCTATCTTCCTTCTTCCAATCATCATCTGTTTTCTGAACTGCTAGAGGGAGCCGGTTGTTTTTTATATTAGACTTTGATGTATTTCTCAGACTCGCACTGCTTGGCAATAAAGATCTCTCTGGCTATGTTTGGAACGGCGTACCACCACGCCGCCTACTTGGAGGCCCGTTTGGCGCCGCACGCACACAAAGCAGCTTCTTCTTGGCGCCCGTATTCACAGGTTACAGTACTCGCACTTTCTGCGCCGGGCTTATTTCAGGGTTGTTGCAAGTGACAGACACACAAAAAACACTTTCATTCATTCAGTCGGACTTACGATGAACCACTTTGGGGTTTGGTTTCAATCCATGCAGATCAATTAGTGTTTGAATGTGATCAAGCTCTAGTTTCATGACAATCCAGTTTGCAACGGTTTTCAATGCCACGAATCAGCGTGATATAAACTATGCATAGAGTATATGCAGTGCACTCATATTTATACTGTAGATACACACGATGAGACTAAAGGATGAAATCACTGTGATGGGAAAGAGTTTTTTATGGTTCAGGTATTGATCTTCCGATAGGTTTTCACAATAGATCTCCATTCGTCCTGCCTTCCATCTTTAAGCTGTGACCTTTCCATGCTCTTCCAGGAAGTATCTTCAATCTATAACCTGAATGATTTACAGTGCTCGTGCTTTAGTGGCTCTCCGCTCCAAGCGTGAACTTCTGGCGTGACGTAGAACATGAAAGCAGTGCTGGAACAGGGAAGAAATAAGGCAATGTTTGGACCCAGACGGTAAATTTTCAATGAAAACTAGTAAAAGTTGGCATGTGATCTGCCTCAGGTGCTCTCGCCTCAGTGAGGTTGTGTGCGGAGGGTCCGCTCCGGCGGAAAGAATCAGACCCCGAGGCACGGACATGATGCTGGACACGGACGGCACAAGCCATGGATGTGTACAACCTCAGCAAAGTTATAAAGTCTGAATTACGAGTTATAAAGACAGAATTGTGAGATATACACTCACAAATGTGTGTTATAATGTCCAATTGTGAGGGAGAAAAGAGGTAGTTTTTTTTTTTTTTTTTTAACTTTTTTGGCGAGTTTATATCTCACAATTCTGACTTTATATCTCACAATTCTGACTTTATATCTCAATTCTGACTTTATATCTCACAATTCTGACTTTATATCTCAATTCTGACTTTATATCTCACAATTCTGACTTTATATCTCACAATTCTGACTTTATATCTCAATTCTGACTTTATATCTCACAATTCTGACTTTATAATCTCACAATTCTGACTTTATATCTCAATTCTGACTTTATATCTCACAATTCTGACTTTATAATCTCACAATTCTGACTTTATATCTCAATTCTGACTTTATATCTCACAATTCTGACTTTATATCTCAATTCTGACTTTATATCTCACAATTCTGACTTTATATCTCAATTCTGACTTTATGTCTCACAATTCTGACTTTATATCTCAATTCTGACTTTATAACTCAATTCTGACTTTATATCTCAATTCTGACTTTATATCTCACAATTCTGACTTTATATCTCAATTCTGACTTTATATCTCACAATTCTGACTTTATATCTCAATTCTGACTTTATATCTCACAATTCTGACTTTATATCTCACAATTCTGACTTTATATCTCACAATTCTGACTTTATATCTCACAATTCTGACTTTATATCTCAATTCTGACTTTATATCTCACAATTCTGACTTTATATCTCACAATTCTGACTTTATATCTCACAATTCTGACTTTATATCTCAATTCTGACTTTATATCTCACAATTCTGACTTTATATCTCAATTCTGACTTTATATCTCACAATTCTGACTTTATATCCCACAATTCTGACTTTATAACTCACAATTCTGACTTTATATCTCACAATTCTGACTTTATAACTCACAATTCTGACTTTATATCTCGCAATTCTGACTTTAAATCTCAATTCTGACTTTATATCTCACAATTCTGACTTTATAACTCACAATTCTGACTTTAAATCTCACAATTCTGACTTTAAATCTCAATTCTGACTTTATATCTCACAATTCTGACTTTAAATCTCAATTCTGACTTTATATCTCATAATTCTGACTTTAAATCTCACAATTCTGACTTTAAATCTCAATTCTGACTTTATATCCCACAATTCTGACTTTAAATCTCACAATTCTGACTTTATATCTCACAATTCTGACTTTATAACTCACAATTCTGACTTTATATCTCGCAATTCTGACTTTAAATCTCAATTCTGACTTTATATCTCACAATTCTGACTTTATAACTCACAATTCTGACTTTAAATCTCACAATTCTGACTTTAAATCTCAATTCTGACTTTATATCTCATAATTCTGACTTTAAATCTCACAATTCTGACTTTAAATCTCAATTCTGACTTTATATCCCACAATTCTGACTTTAAATCTCACAATTCTGACTTTATATCTCACAATTCTGACTTTATATCTCACAATTCTGACTTTATATCTCACAATTCTGACTTTATAACTCACAATTCTGACTTTATATCTCGCAATTCTGACTTTAAATCTCAATTCTGACTTTATATCTCACAATTCTGACTTTATAACTCACAATTCTGACTTTAAATCTCACAATTCTGACTTTAAATCTCAATTCTGACTTTATATCTCATAATTCTGACTTTAAATCTCACAATTCTGACTTTAAATCTCAATTCTGACTTTATATCCCACAATTCTGACTTTAAATCTCACAATTCTGACTTTATATCTCACAATTCTGACTTTAAATCTCAATTCTGACTTTAAATCTCACAATTCTGACTTTAAATCTCAATTCTGACTTTAAATCTCACAATTCTGACTTTAAATCTCACAATTCTGACTTTAAATCTCAATTCTGACTTTATATCCCACAATTCTGACTTTATATCCCACAATTCTGACTTTATAACTGACAATTCTGACTTTATATCTCATAATTCTGACTTTATATCTCACAATTCTGACTTTATATCTCAATTCTGACTTTATATCCCACAATTCTGACTTTATAACTCACAATTCTGACTTTAAATCTCAATTCTGACTTTATATCCCACAATTCTGACTTTATATCCCACAATTCTGACTTTATATCTCACAATTCTGACTTTATAACTCACAATTCTGACTTTATATCTCATAATTCTGACTTTATATCTCGCAATTCTGACTTTATATCTCACAATTCTGACTTTATATCTCACAATTCTGACTTTAAATCTCAATTCTGACTTTATATCCCACAATTCTGACTTTATATCCCACAATTCTGACTTTATATCTCACAATTCTGACTTTTTAACTGACAATTCTGAGAAAAAAAAAGTCATAATTGTGAGAAAAAAAGTCACAATTACATTTTTATTTCACGGCGCAAACAAGCTTCCATAGTGTTGAGAGAGACGGCAAGTTAGAAAAAAAAGTATTCCACTGACACTGGCTATCTATGAATCCATCCATCCGTCTGTCGTTAGTTTTAGTACACACGCATGTTTTTGTCGCAGTCTGTGAATTATGAAGGAAAATATATACATATATCTAAAATGTTACAATTGCCCCTGGTCTCGCCAACTTCAAAAGAGAGTGTGTATTTCTGACGCGCAGCTCTCAGACTGAAGTGTACAGAGAAAAACTCAATCTCAGAAATATGGCAATATTGTGTTTTCTTTAGGGCCTGTGCTCAGTTTTATTTTGCATTATGAGTGAAGTTTGTATTCTGAATTGAAACGGGGTAAAAGTCATCAGGGGGGAAAAAAAAAAAAAAGAGAGATTTGAAAGAAGAAATACTGATTGACTAAGAATGAGAAAAAAAGTGTCTTTTTTAAAGCCATAACATGAGGAGCCGCCATATAATAATGATGTTGACATTAGAACATGTTTTAGAGACCATGTGGAATGGCTGTTGTGAGGAACAATTATCCCTAACAAACCTTAGACATATTGAGCACCATTAGAAATTGCTTTTCATGATAGTATGCAATGCTTATGTTGAAGACAAAGGGTAAAAGTGCATACTAGGGTTTTAATAGAGTTCCTTTGGTCATAATGCAGTTTTAAAGACACTTTGACATGTTTTTGGGTAGTTTAAAATCACAAAGTCCTCCTTTCAAGCAATGCGGCAATGGTGGGACTTTGGTAAAGCAGTGCACCACTAATGTTCCCGTGTAATACCGTGCTGGAGATATATGTCAATACGGAGGTTTTATAAGCTAAGAAGAGAGCTTGGTTGTCATCGAGTCACTGTGTCACGAGAACAATTAAACATGCAGCCTTTGAAAAAAACCCCAAAAAAATGTGGACGTGAAGTGATGCACCTGCAAAGCATCACAGCCGCTTTCCATCTCCCGCTTCTACAGGGGCTTCTCGCGGCTCGACTGATAACTGATAACAGCTCTCAGTGATGTGTGTCAGCTCTCCGCTACAGTAGCAGTGACATTCACAAATGTTCCCAGAACAAGAGGGAACCCAATGTGCCTGTGGCTTCCTCTATTTCTGTTTTGATAAGTGATAGAAGGACTAGGGCCTACTCAAGGCGTACAGTACATTTATCTAACGTGCTCCCGATGAGACGTCAATCTTAGACCGCCATACGGGGCCAAACGTGAAATCAAAATGCATCCTTTTAACTTTCTAACGCGCTTATTGTGCACATTATTCTATTTTTTAAGTCACTGTAATTCGTTTATCTCTCCCACAATTTTTTATTTTTCTCCTCAATCTGTTTCTGTTAGAAAAAAGTTAATTAAATGAGAATCCAAGCATATTCAAAATGTTTAATTAACGTCAGCATCCCAAAAAATATTCTTCCACCTAATTATATTAAGACTTTCCAAATAAAATAAAAAAAAAAAAAAACAGATTTGTTCAAGTTTTTTTTTTTTTTTTTTTTTTTTTAAACATGTCATTCTGCCATGAGAAATAAAGAAATCATTTTAATTTGGATGATGTTAGATTAAAAAGAAAATAACACTTAAATTAATGGCCATGCTAAGAGTGATTGTTTTCAATCAGCAGAACAAGTTCCAACACTCAAATTGCTACTTGGACAATTTGCAATCTGGTTTCCGAGAAGATCGCACCGACGTCACTCGTGAAGACACACAATTAAAATGCTTAAATACTGATTCAAGCCAAACATTAGTACTGTTTTTTTTTTTTTATTACACCATCATACTGAGTGCGTTTGTCACTGTCAAACACAAAAAAACTGGCTAGGCAACTACAAATCTATCTGGACCTCTATGGCGTGCGGAGACCCCCAGGGCTCGGTCCCGGGACCTCTCCTGTTTTTAAAAAACCTTGGTTTCAGTAGTCATCTCAAAGCATTCACTAAATCAGCTTATTATCATCTAAACAACCAAAACAAAACATAAATTTTGCTTGCAAACAAGATTTAGAAAAATTCAATCACAATCTGGTTTCCAATAAGATCGCACTGACGCCACTCGTGAAGACACAAAAATAAACTGCTTAAATACTGATTCAAGCCAAATATTAGTGCTAGTTTTTATTACACCATCATACTGAGTGCGTTTGTCACTGTCAAACACAAAAAAACTGGCTAGGCAACTACAAATCTATCTGGACCTCTATGGCGTGCGGAGACCCCCAGGGCTCGGTCCCGGGACCTCTCCTGTTTTTAAAAAACCTTGGTTTCAGTAGTCATCTCAAAGCATTCACTAAATCAGCTTATTATCATGTAAACAACCAAAACAAAACATAAATTTTGCTCGCAAACAAGATTTAGAAAAATTCAATCACAATCTGGTTTCCAATAAGATCGCACTGACGCCACTCGTGAAGACACACAAATAAACTGCTTAAATACTGATTCAAGCCAAATATTAGTGCTAGTTTTTATTACACCATCATACTGAGTGCGTTTGTCACTGTCAAACACAAAAAAACTGGCTAGGCAACTACAAATCTATCTGGACCTCTATGGCGTGCGGAGACCCCCAGGGCTCGGTCCCGGGACCTCTCCTGTTTTTAAAAAACCTTGGTTTCAGTAGTCATCTCAAAGCATTCACTAAATCAGCTTATTATCATCTAAACAACCAAAACAAAACATAAATTTTGCTTGCAAACAAGATTTAGAAAAATTCAATCACAATCTGGTTTCCAATAAGATCGCACTGACGCCACTCGTGAAGACACACAAATAAACTGCTTAAATACTGATTCAAGCCAAATATTAGTGCTAGTTTTTATTACACCATCATACTGAGTGCGTTTGTCACTGTCAAACACAAAAAAACTGGCTAGGCAACTACAAATCTATCTGGACCTCTATGGCGTGCGGAGACCCCCAGGGCTCGGTCCCGGGACCTCTCCTGTTTTTAAAAAACCTTGGTTTCAGTAGTCATCTCAAAGCATTCACTAAATCAGCTTAATATCATGTAAACAACCAAAACAAAACATAAATTTTGCTCGCAAACAAGATTTAGAAAAACTCAATCACAAATTCATTACCAGCAGGACAGACTGTACAGCAAATGCTCCTCATTGCCAGCCTTCCCAAAAAGACCATTAGACCGCTGCGGCTCGTTCAGAGCGCTGTTGCCAGAATTGTAATCAGAACAAAACAAATTTGAGCACAATATTACAGTGGTAATATTGCTATTATGCCACCCGCAACAATAACTATCTTCCAGAAGATGCCACGACCACGGCAGTCTCGCTAAACATCGGGCTGCATTACTGTAAAGTGACACCAGTTACTGTTATAAATGAGCGAGTCTGTCAGGGTTATGTTCATCTGTGTGCTGTTTGATTTTCCCCCCTCATTAGTCCATCATCATCATCATCATCTTCATCATCAGCTGTCTTGTTTCTCCCGCTGTTTGTCACATGTATAGACGTCTGTACCTTCACGTGTTTTGTGTTCTCCCTGCCTGGATCGTCATTCAAAGACATTGTTTCCTATTCGCCTTCGTCTGTGTGCTTTCAAAATACACGTCAAGTCAAATACAGTGAGATGCAATACATGTGATGGTGTTAAACATATTTAAAAAGGATCTATTATTAATATAATGCAAATCACCCTATGAATCACATTTTGGAAATAGCCATTGCTGTGATGTTTTGATCAAAAATACAGTTATATTTTGACATATTATTATAACTTAAAATACATTTTTTCTATGTGAATATATAGTTAGATAGAATTGATCAAAGCTGAATTTGCAGCATCATTACTCCAGTCTTCAGAGTCACATGATCCTTCAGAAATCATTCTGATGTGACGATTTGATGCTCAACGAACATTTATGATTATTATCAGTGTTGAAAACTGTTGTGCTGCTTCAGATTTTAGTGGAAACTGTGATATATATATATACACACACAGGGCTGGGTGGGTTACTTTTAAAATGTGTTTCACTACAGATTACAAAATACATGCTTTAAAAAGTCATTTGTAACGTATTTCGTTACATTACTCAAGTTTAGTCACTTCATCTAAATACTTTAGAATACTTTGGAATACTAATAAGTGTGAAACAAACACAAAAAAGGTCATTGCGAGTTTTTATCTCACAATTCTGACTTTTTCCCTCAGAATTGAGTGATATAAAGTTGCAATTGTGAGTTATAAAGTCAGAATTATGAGATATAAACTCACAATATTGAGAAAAGTCAGAATTATGAGATATAAACTCACAATATTGAGAAAAGTCAGAATTATGAGATATAAACTCACAATATTGAGAAAAGTCAGAATTATGAGATATAAACTCACAATATTGAGAAAAGTCAGAATTATGAGATATAAACTCACAATATTGAGAAAAGTCAGAATTATGAGATATAAACTCACAATATTGAGAAAAGTCAGAATTATGAGATATAAACTCACAATATTGAGAAAAGTCAGAATTATGAGATATAAACTCACATACTAAATTCACAATTGCAAGAAAGAAAGTCAGTATTGTGAGTTTAAATCTCTCTGTTTTTTTACAGGATTCTTTGATAAATAGAACGTTCAAAAGAACAGCATTTATTTGAAATAGAAACTTTTGTAACCTGATTAACGTCTTTACGGTCGCTACTAGTCAAATACATACAATGTGATTAAATGTCCCCTGAATGAAGATTTATCTGATGTCCTTCCTACATGATCCACAGACTCTTGCCGGTCAAGATTGTCCAGTCGGTATGAACCGCATCTGCAGTTCTCAGAAGGATGATGTTATGAAACCGGGCGACCCCTCAGGCCTTTTACAGCGGATCATGATGCAATTTCCAAAAATATCCCAGTGCAAACAAACAGACCGGGAAACAAAGCAGCGCAAGTTGCCTTGGGCGCGCTGGACATCACCAGGGGCAGTGGGTCAGTCCGGCTTGCACCACAGCTAAGAACTAACGTAGGACTGTTGTGTCAAGCTCAGAAAATCAATGCAACGCTCCTAAATCCCAGCAAGCCCGGCTCCTCTAAACATGATGGACATGTCTCCTTCATTTGCTTTGATCTGAACCATGTTTGAACATAAGCTAATGTCCCTGGACACTCGTCCTGGCACGACTCCGATTAAAAACGCGATGCCAATTTCTCACACGACAGACAGATTCGCTTATTCTTTACTTTGTAATTAAGACGTGAGAGTGGCAGATAAAAACAGCGTGGCTCGTCGATGTCAGTCCGCCTCCTACGTGTCTGGGAAAGCAAAATATGACGCTTAATTTCCTTGTCTTTTTTCCATCTCTCTTTCCAATGGATTTCTTTCCTGCATCCTCGTCCCTATACGTTTGCACCTGCGTCTGGCTTTTTAATGATTCAAAGGGCTGGTGATTAGCAGTAATCAGGCTTAGCATGGCAGTCCAGCAGGCCACTTTAATGACTTGACACTGAAATGAATTCGTCATGGCAACCATTGACCTAGTGGATATTATTCGGAGCAGAATGTCAAGACTTGGGGAACTTCTGAACGTCCTTCACGGAATAAAGATAATGATGCTCTATTAAAATGGAACGATCGCTGCAGAGCACGCTGCTCAAAAACACTTGTCACAAACGGAATTGAAAATGCCTTTTAGGCACCGATCCGATTCCTGAAATTCAACTGATGCAGAATTGGGAATTTAAGCTGAATTGAAAGGGTAATAATGGAAGAATTTGTAGGAATTACTTTGTGGCATTTCCAGAATCTTTGCAATATCAAACCAATAGAAATTTGTATTATAAACATATATTTATAAATATATTATAACATATTATATGTATAAATATTTTGCATTTTAATGTAAATATTTAATGTATTCAGGTTTGTGAATATTATATATATATATATATATATATATATATATATATATATATAAATCAATTAAAAAATAATAATAATATATAATTATTATATCAAACCTCTAGAAATTTGTATTATAAACATATATTTATAAATATATTATAACATATTATATGTATAAATATTTTGCATTTTAATGTAAATATTTAATGCATTCAGGTTTGTGAATATTAAATATATATACTGTATATATATATATATATATATATATATATATATATAAAATCAATTAAAAATAATAATAATAATAATATATAATTATTATAGATAGAATAATATTGGAATAAATTACTTTTTTTTCCTGTATGAATTACCAATATCAAGCCAATAGAAATTTGTATTATATGCAAATATATTATATTATTAATTAAAAAAATTATATCAATTAATATTATATTTATAAATATTGTACATGATTAAATGCATTGAATGAATTACATGTTTGTACATTGATACAAAATAAATTAAATACAAATCTTACAAAATGTTACAATTTATAAAGTTGTATTCAAAAAGAAAATAAACCGACTGTGATGCAAGAAATATTATAATTTCCCAGAATGCGCTAATTGTCTGCTCTGTTTTGGTGGTCAATATTCTGAATTTTGCTCAACCCTGAAATAATAAATTATAATATTGATATTAATAATAATATGTAATATATAATAATAATATGAATAAAGATACATATTATAATAAATATACTAATATTTATAGAATAATATTTCAGTGAGTATTTCAGAACAAAATATCATCAAGGGTCAAATATCTTGCTCGGCGTAAATCATAAAGACACTCACCTGTGGTCTCCAACTTTAGCTCTTCAGAGGAGTTGCGGCTGAAACAGAGAGAAGGAAAGAGTTTTCTTTAAGGACGTGAAGGAGAAGAGGAGGTAAACAACTCAAGGCTAGTAAAAAAGCAGTATTGAGCTCGTCTGGGCAGGTAACAACCATCTCAGGCTCGTACTCCCCGGAGAGCAAACTGCAGTCTACACACCCCACATCATTACAGCCTGCCCAGCACTCAAATATAGACCTGTGTTTTCTCTGCTTGTTTTTTTAGAGGTGCAACAGTATGTGACATTTAACTGCGAGCAAGCAACACAACACAATACATGCAAACAAAACACACACGCGCACACGCGCGCACGCAAAAGCAGCCGGTCTGAAGGAGTCGGATGAATGGAGCTCCCTGGGGTGGTCAGTTCAGTTGCCAAGGGTTGCAAGACCATGCCAGACAGACACGGCATGAATGGCATGAAAAATTCTATAATGATGACGTCAATGGAAAGTAAAAATGACAGTGGGAGAGAATGTGTGCGTGTTACGAATACTCCCGTCTGTCTGCACCTACACTATTCTGATCCCTCGCCACGGCTCGGGTCGCTCCGTTTATTGCCCTTTTTTGCCACAAGTTGTAAGTCTAAATTCTTGGAGCGGTTGTTGCAGCATCATTGATATTGTCAGGGTTCGTCTGTGCTCTTAGTTCCCCTCTGTTCCTGATTAGTTTCTTGCCTTATTAAGCCCTTGTTTGTCTCCAGGGTTACTGATTGTTTTCACGTGTGTCTCGTTTAGTTCTCTTTACCCAGGTTATTATTCACTGATTCTATTAGTGTGCTATTCATGGGTTTATCTCCCCTCAAAAGTGTAAACATTGACTCCCTCAAGCACCGTCGGAACATTGAAAGCATCCAGAATGAAGAGCAGACGATTCTTTTGAATCGCTCTCGCTGTATTTGATGTCGAACGCCAATCGGTCGGCACAGCGCCGGCGGATCGCGAACAAGCCTAGTGGTGAGAGTTTGGGGCGTGGCTACTGTAGCAGGCTGAGTTTGGGGCGTGGCTACTGTAGCAGGCTGAGTTTGGGGCGTGGCTACTGTAGCAGGCTGAGAGTTTGGGGCGTGGCTACTGTAGCAGGCTGAGTTTGGGGCGTGGCTACTGTAGCAGGCTGAGTTTGGGTCGTGGCTACTGTAGCAGGCTGAGTTTGGGGCGTGGCTACTGTAGCAGGCTGAGTTTGGGTCGTGGCTACTGTAGCAGGCTGAGTTTGGGGCGTGGCTACTGTAGCAGGCTGAGTTTGGGGCGTGGCTACTGTAGCAGGCTGAGTTTGGGTCGTGGCTACTGTAGCAGGCTGAGTTTGGGGCGTGGCTACTGTAGCAGGCTGAGTTTGGGTCGTGGCTACTGTAGCAGGCTGAGAGTTTGGGGCGTGACTACTGTAGCAGGCTGAGTTTGGGGCGTGGCTACTGTAGCAGGCTGAGTTTGGGTCGTGGCTACTGTAGCAGGCTGAGTTTGGGGCGTGGCTACTGTAGCAGGCTGAGTTTGGGTCGTGGCTACTGTAGCAGGCTGAGAGTTTGGGGCGTGGCTACTGTAGCAGGATGAGAGTTTGGGGCGTGGCTACTGTAGCAGGCTGAGTTTGGGTCGTGGCTACTGTAGCAGGCTGAGTTTGGGGCGTGGCTACTGTAGCAGGCTGAGTTTGGGGCGTGGCTACTGTAGCAGGCTGAGTTTGGGTCGTGGCTACTGTAGCAGGCTGAATTTGGGGCGTGGCTACTGTAGCAGGCTGAGTTTGGGTCGTGGCTACTGTAGCAGGCTGAGTTTGGGTCGTGGCTACTGTAGCAGGCTGAGTTTGGGGCGTGGCTACTGTAGCAGGCTGAGTTTGGGTCGTGGCTACTGTAGCAGGCTGAGTTTGGGGCGTGGCTACTGTAGCAGGCTGAGTTTGGGGGTGTGGCTACTGTAGCAGGCTGAGTTTGGGGCGTGGCTACTGTAGCAGGCTGAGTTTGGGGCGTGGCTACTGTAGCAGGCTGAGTTTGGGGCGTGGCTACTGTAGCAGGCTGAGTTTGGGGCGTGGCTACTGTAGCAGGCTGAGTTTGGGGCGTGGCTACTGTAGCAGGCTGAGTTTGGGGCGTGGCTACTGTAGCAGGCTGAGTTTGGGGCGTGGCTACTGTAGCAGGCTGAGTTTGGGTCGTGGCTACTGTAGCAGGCTGAGTTTGGGGCGTGGCTACTGTAGCAGGCTGAGTTTGGGTCGTGGCTACTGTAGCAGGCTGAGAGTTTGGGGCGTGACTACTGTAGCAGGCTGAGTTTGGGGCGTGGCTACTGTAGCAGGCTGAGTTTGGGTCGTGGCTACTGTAGCAGGCTGAGTTTGGGGCGTGGCTACTGTAGCAGGCTGAGTTTGGGTCGTGGCTACTGTAGCAGGCTGAGAGTTTGGGGCGTGGCTACTGTAGCAGGATGAGAGTTTGGGGCGTGGCTACTGTAGCAGGCTGAGTTTGGGTCGTGGCTACTGTAGCAGGCTGAGTTTGGGGCGTGGCTACTGTAGCAGGCTGAGTTTGGGGCGTGGCTACTGTAGCAGGCTGAGTTTGGGTCGTGGCTACTGTAGCAGGCTGAATTTGGGGCGTGGCTACTGTAGCAGGCTGAGTTTGGGTCGTGGCTACTGTAGCAGGCTGAGTTTGGGTCGTGGCTACTGTAGCAGGCTGAGTTTGGGGCGTGGCTACTGTAGCAGGCTGAGTTTGGGTCGTGGCTACTGTAGCAGGCTGAGTTTGGGGCGTGGCTACTGTAGCAGGCTGAGTTTGGGGGTGTGGCTACTGTAGCAGGCTGAGTTTGGGGCGTGGCTACTGTAGCAGGCTGAGTTTGGGGCGTGGCTACTGTAGCAGGCTGAGTTTGGGGCGTGGCTACTGTAGCAGGCTGAGTTTGGGGCGTGGCTACTGTAGCAGGCTGAGTTTGGGGCGTGGCTACTGTAGCAGGCTGAGTTTGGGGCGTGGCTACTGTAGCAGGCTGAGTTTGGGTCGTGGCTACTGTAGCAGGCTGAGTTTGGGGCGTGGCTACTGTAGCAGGCTGAGTTTGGGGGTGTGGCTACTGTAGCAGGCTGAGAGTTTGGGCGTGGCTACTGTAGAATGCTGAGTTTGGGGCGTGGCTACTGTAGCAGGCTGAGAGTTTGGGGCGTGGCTACTGTAGCAGGCTGAGATTTGGGGCGTGGCTACAGTAGAATGCTGAGTTTGGGGCGTGGCTACTGTAGCAGGCTGAGATTTGGGGCGTGGCTACTGTAGCAGGCTGAGATTTGGGGCGTGGCTACTGTAGCAGGCTGAGATTTGGGGCGTGGCTACTGTAGCACAGGCTAAGTTTGGGGGCGTGGCTACTGTAGCAGGCTGAGTTTGGGGGCGTGGCTACTGTAGCACAGGCTAAGTTTGGGGGCGTGGCTACTGTAGCAGGCTGAGTTTGGGGGCGTGGCTACTGTAGCACAGGCTAAGTTTGGGGGCGTGGCTACTGTAGCAGGCTGAGTTTGGGGGCGTGGCTACTGTAGCACAGGCTAAGTTTGGGGGCGTGGCTACTGTAGCAGGCTGAGTTTGGGGGCGTGGCTACTGTAGCACAGGCTAAGTTTGGGGGCGTGGCTACTGTAGCACAGGCTAAGTTTGGGGGCGTGGCTACTGTAGCAGGCTGAGTTTGGGGGCGTGGCTACTGTAGCACAGGCTAAGTTTGGGGGCGTGGCTACTGTAGCAGGCTGAGTTTGGGGGCGTGGCTACTGTAGCACAGGCTAAGTTTGGGGGCGTGGCTACAGTAGCAGGGGTGTTTGCAAAAAACACTTTATCTGTGTAAGTACATGTCACCAGTGCCAGCGACGACATACACCCTCAGTTTCTGTTGTTTTGGCTGTTTTCTTGCGTTTACTTTATATTCCGAGTCTTTTGTAAAGTTTTGACAGGTACTAATACTAATAATTTGAGCTATAATTCATGTCTGTACCACAGTTTATTACTTACGGGTTAGCAGCTTGTTCACCATCTATAAAAAATTGCACAGATTCCTAATAAATGCATGAGGCATCTCTGCGTGGAGCTGAACGTGCAGTCTGACTGGTCATGAGTTAAGAGAGATGATGTGCGCTCACTTCCATCTGATGATGATATGATTATATTTATTAGGATACGAGGCAGCAGCAGTTCTGAATGTTTCGTGAGTGTGTTTGTGTGTGAGGGAAGTAGAGGAGCCGAAACGACTTTAATATGAGAGCGTATGTGGGGGTGAGCAGAATTGATCAGATTTATCCACAGCACCAATTGAAGTTTCATAACGCTTTCGACGCGTCTGCATGTGTGATGCACCGTAAAGGTATCGTTGATGGAGTATAAAGTATCAGCTGTGTTTGCTCATACATTACTGCACACATTTCAACACTTTATATTATAATTTTTAAAAGAACAACAATGAATAAGTAGGTATTTTAACTGCGCACAAACAGATTCATAACTTCCGTGTCTGTTCCAACAAAATAATAGCACTGCTCATGCATGTGATTTACTGAAGCGAAATAAGCGACCCTGCCCTTGACCTGTTGGAGTAAATGAGTGTTTCTCACAGCAAACAGTGACCCAAATGAACAGCGTTGCTCATCGACTCTTTAAACCAAGAATAGCGTGAAAGCGTGTCAGGAATAATCTTTAAACAGCACAGAGAGAAAAGCCATCTGATCTTTACAGTTTACAGGTACAGACAGGGCTGGATATGTTACTTTTAAAATGTATTACAAAATACATGCTTTAAAAAGTCATTTGTATCGTATTTCGTTACATTACTCAAGATTAGTGACTTCATCTAAATACTTTAGAATACTTTGGAATACTAATAAGTGTGAAACAAACACAAAAAAGGTCATTGTGAGTTTTTATCTCACAATTCTGACTTTTTCCCTCAGAATTGAGTGATATAAAGTTGCAATTGTGAGTTATAAAGTCAGAATTACGAGATATAAACTCGCAATATTGAGAAAAGTCAGAATTATGAGATATAAACTCGCAATATTGAGAAAAGTCAGAATTATGAGATATAAACTCACAAAATTGAGAAAAGTCAGAATTATGAGATATAAACTGACAATATTGAGAAAAGTCAGAATTATGAGATATAAACTGACAATATTGAGAAAAGTCAGAATTATGAGATATAAACTGACAATATTGAGAAAAGTCAGAATTATGAGATATAAACTCGCAATATTGAGAAAAGTCAGAATTATGAGATATAAACTCACATACTAAATTCACAATTGCAAGAAAAAAAGTCAGTATTGCAAGTTTAAATCTCCCAATTCTGACTTTATAACTTGCAATTGTGAGTTTAAATCTCGTAATTCTGAGAAAAAGAAGTCAGAATTGTGAAACACAAACTCACAATTGTGAGGGAAAAAACTAATTGTGAGAAAAAGTCGCAGTGTCGAGTGAATTATAAAATGACTCACAAAACATGAAAACAGTGGAAAACATGAAACTGAACTCGTCTTTTTCAGACGGTCAGAGTCAGAGAATCACCAATCGCTGTTTAAATGACATTAAAACTCAAAGTAATCACTTTGGTAATCTAAAACACTTTTCAGATGGAACTGTAATCTGATTACCACACATTTCAAATGAAATACAGTCACTCAAATGTTGTATTTTAAATATGTCACCAAGTGACTTGTATTTCGTGACTCCCCGACCCTGAGTACAGACTGAAACCGGTGACCAGAGAAAAAGGCCCCTGAAGCTGCACACTTACAGACGCTCTCCTCTGGGCGACGTGAGCTCAACGGATCTGCCGGATGAGGACAATCATCAATTTGCAGAAAGAAAGTAGCAGATGGTGAGGGAGGAAAAGTCTGAAAGCAGCAGGAGACTGAAATCAACATGAAACATTAAATCGAAACCACCTCACAAGTACAGAACGCTTTTACACAGCGCTGCGTTTTGGTTGCTTCAGTACAAAACGCTCTAGTACCACACCAAGAAAAAATATAACCAAAATAAAAGTTTTAGAAATGTTGAGAAACCTCCGAGGTAGGTTTGAAGCAGCTGCAATGTTTTATTTAGGTTTTATGATAACATAATGTGCACATGGAGATATTTCACAAGTGTAATCTTGTTCACAGACGGTTTATGACCCGTCAGCATCACAGCTGTGGAATGTTTTCTCCAGGTTTCTTTTAAAAAAAGAAGAAAATAAGCTTACAAATGGTTGAGCACTTTGCTCTAATCATTCATCTTGTTTCAACTTATTACAGTGTAGCTTAATTTCTCACTCATGTCCAAAACATTAAAACACCGCTCGACTCAAATACAACAATCAATCATTTCCACAAAAAAAAGGTATAAAAATAGCGAAGGAGAGAAATGTCATAATGATATTTAGGCGTCCGTTACCGACAGGGAAGGGGAAAAATACTATTGCTACTAATACGACAAATATTCAGATTTATATTAATCATTTAGCCTATGGAATTCAGTGCGGCAAATTAGTTATGAAGAAATAATTCTAATAAGAGATTCAGACACAATTATATATATATATATATATATGGTAATCAGATTACAGTTCCATCTGAAAAGTGATTACTTTGAGTTTTAATGTCATTTCAACAGCGATTGGTGATTCTGTGACTCTGACCGTCTGAAAAAGACGAGTTCAGTTTCATGTTTTCACTGTTTTCATGTTTTGAGAGTCATTTTATAATTGTAAAAAAGTTCACTGCATCTTTTTCTCACAACTTGTTTTTTCCCTCACAATTCTGACTTCTTTTTCTCAGAATTGCGAGATTTAAACTTAAAATACTGACTTTTTTTTCTTGCAATTGTGAATTTAGTGTGAGTTTATATCTCATAATTCTGACTTTTCTCAATATTGTGAGTTTATATCTCATAATTCTGACTTTTCTCAATATTGTGAGTTTATATCTCATAATTCTGACTTTTCTCAATATTGTGAGTTTATATCTCATAATTCTGACTTTTCTCAATATTGTGAGTTTATATCTCATAATTCTGACTTTTCTCAATATTGTGAGTTTATATCTCATAATTCTGACTTTTCTCAATATTGTGAGTTTATATCTCATAATTCTGACTTTTCTCAATATTGTGAGTTTATATCTCATAATTCTGACTTTTCTCAATATTGTCAGTTTATATCTCATAATTCTGACTTTTCTCAATATTGTGAGTTTATATCTCATAATTCTGACTTTATAACTCACAATTGCAACTTTATGTCACTCAATTCTGAGGGAAAAAGTCAGAATTGTGAGATAAAAACTCACAATGACCTTTTTTGTGTTTGTTTCACACTTATTAGTATTCCAAAGTATTCTAAAGTATTTAGATGAAGTGACTAAACTTGAGTAATGTAACGAAATACGTTACAAATGACTTTTTAAAGCATGTATTTTGTAATCTGTAGTGAAATACATTTTAAAAGTAACCCACCCAGCCCTGTGTGTGTATATATATATATATATACTTAAACTAAAATAAACATGAAATGCTATTTCGAGATGTTTTAAAAAAACAAAATATTACTAAAACTCTGACTAAAACTATTTTTATGAAGTTTTTGAGTGTGTGTGTGTGTGTGTGTGTTTATATTTCAAAATAATTTTTATTTAAATTGATATTTTTTTAGTTGATTTAGTCTAAGTACATAAATAGTTTGGCAACTAGCAGAAATCAATTTGTCTGTAATATTTATTTAATGTTTATTTTAAGTAATAAAAATGTTTTTTTTTTTTAGTATACTATAATAACTCTATACCTGTTTTTATTTCTGGCAAACGCGTTTCTGTTAAAGATGTACACCATGTAGGATGAGGTAACGAGGCTTATAAAATGTCAAAAGTGGGCAATCCAATAACTTCCTGACAATATTTTGCATCATAAATATATTAATAATTAAATGCAGGCATGTGTCGTATTAAGCATATATGGGGAAAAAAATGAGATTGCATCCTTTTAACGCTTACAAAATTGCAAGCGGCACTGTTCGGCATCTACAGACGGGAATAATGCCCAATCAAGTCAAATTAAAAGCTGCTGACACAAAAGCAGTCCGATTCATCCCGTCACGGCGTCCACACACACACATCTGACACACATCACACGTGAAATATTCATGAGACCCCCATTACCGCGGACACGGCTCTCTCGCTCTCTCTGACCCTCTTCACCTGCCTGCTTATTAAAATCTCATAGTATTAACTCTACTGCTCGTGGCCAGGCTGAATAATTCAATCAGACTAAAGGAATCAAATGAATCTTTAATGACATTAAAGCCACAGGGGGAGCAGAACCTGGACTCTGTCAGCGTTTACTCTGGCCTTCACCCGAGGCGAGAGACGGGCTCGCTCTGCTCGACAGTCGCGCCGATTTAACCAGAAACGCTCGTGAATTGTCATCGAGATTCGTTTTCGGAGAGCTACAGATCACGGGGAGGAAAGAATCATAAGCTCAAGATGAAAGGACCAAAGACGGATTCAAGCTGGAAGAGATCAAATCTAGAGTCCTATTATTGCACTCTTCACATTCGTTTCACATTTACCGTCACATTTCACCCAGTTGCATTAAATATCATAATTACTACAATGCCATTGAGGGTCATTAAGAGACTGAACCATGACTCTGAGCCCAGAATAGCATTAATAGAAGAGATATCCACAAAGCTGCACTGTTTTTTGTGAGTTTAATGTATTGAGTGAAAGCTGATAAAGTCCTGAGATGTTTGTCGTTCTTTGCTCTGGAGTAAAAGAGGTTTGAAACACCTTTTCGGTGATATACGCTTGGCAAACATGCCACGTTTTCACTCACGTCTGAACAGAAGAAATTAACCGGAGAAGATTGACACCTCAAAGTAGGCGGAGCCTCAGAGCCACACCCACCTGTTGCATGGTCGATCGGGAATTTTCCCGGGAAGTTCACTTTTGTTCGAAACGTCATCGCACGTTTGCTCATGAAGTACACTGGAGCACATTTGAGCTGTTTCTGTACGTTTATACATAAAATATTTTAAGTAACTGACCTGACTTGGCTTCTTCTAGTTCTTTGGCTTCCTCGAGTTCTTTGGCTTCTTCCTCTGTAAAGAGAAAAATAGATCAGAGGGAAATACGAATACAAATATCATGACTTCACACGTACTGAGGAAAAATGCAGTTCAGACTCAACGCTCGACCTCGCGGAGGGAAATCCATGTGAAAGGATCGAGCTTTATGAGACGGAGTCTCTACAATACAACTAGTCACACGGGAGCCAATAAAAAATACAATCCTGATAATATATGATTTTGATTTTTTTTATGTGCAAATGCTAGGCCTGCAATATATATGCAATGATGCATTTTTTTCTGCATTCTATGTAGAAAAATCCACAAAAAAACGGAACACAAAATGAATAAGATGCATTTAATGTCTTGAGAGATTGAATATGCTAATAGAAATCATGACTGTAACGAACAGGGAACGTTCTCGCGAGGTTCTCATGGACAGACGTTCTTCCAGCAACGTTGACAGAACGTTGTTTAATAATGTTTAAAACATTATTTATACACAATTGATGGAATGTTCGTCTAACATTTTTTTAAATGTTACTACTTGTTTCAGAACGTTCAGAGAACATTCAAAAGTAACGTTCTCATAATGTGTATATACACTCAGCTAAAGGATTATGAGGAACATCATACTAATACTGTGTTTGACTCCTTTCACCTTCAGAACTGCCTTCATTCTACGTGGCATTGATTCAACAAGGTGCTGAAAGCATTCTTTAGAAATGTTGGCCCATATTGATAGGAGAGCATCTCGCAGTGGATGGAGATTTGTGGGACGAAGCTCCCGTTCCACCACATCCCAAAGATGCTCTATTGGGTGGAGATCTGCTGACTGTGGGTCATTTTAGTACAGTGAACTCATCGTCATGTTCAAGAAACCAGTTTGAAATGATTCGAGCTTTGAGACATGGTGCATTATCCTGCTGGAAGTAGCCATCAGAGGATGGTCATGAAGGGATGGACATGGTCAGAAACAATGCTCAGGTTTGTCGTGGCATTTAAACGATGCCCAATTGGCACTAAGGGGCCTAAAGTGTGCCGAGAAAATACCCCCGCACCATTACACCACCACCACCAGCCTGCACAGTGGTCCATGTTCTCATTCTGTTTACGCCAAATTCTGACTCGACCATCTGAATGTCTCAATAGAAATCAGACTCATCAGACCAGGCGACATTTTTCCAGTCTTCAACGGTCCAATTTTGGTGAGCTCGTGCAATTTGTAGTGGAGATGAGTGACCCGGTGGGGTGTTCTGCTGTTGTAGCCCATCCGCCTCAAGGTTGTGCGTGTTGTGGCTTCACAAATGCTTTGCCGCAGACCTCGGTTGTGGTTATTTCAGTCTAAGTTGCTCTTCTATCAGCTTGAATCCGTCGGCCCGTTCTCCTCTGACCTCCAGCATCAACAAGGCATTTTCTCCCACAGGACTGCCGCATACCGGATGCTTTTCCCTTTTCACACCATTCTTTGTAAACCCTAGAAATGGTTGTGCGTGAAAATCCCAGTAACTGAGCAGATTGTGAAATACTCGTCCGGCACCAACAACCATGCCACGCTCAAAACGGCTTAAATCGCCTTTCTTTCCCATTCTGACGTTCAGTTTGGAGTTCAGGAGATTGTCTTGACCAGGACCACACCCCTAAATGCACTGAAGCAACTGCCATGCGATTGGTTGATTAGGTAATTGCATTAATGAGAAATTGAACAGGTGTTCCTAACAATCCTTTAGGTGAGTGTAGATGTGTATATAGTGTGGATATATTCTCTTCTGTTATTGTTGTGTGTGTTTTTTGTTCCAAGTAGGATCCCGCAGGATAGCTCCACCTCTTTCCAGTTGATTTAGCGAGTATCGAGGATCTAAAACCATCTGGTCCACTTCCTGCGATTCTGGGCCGGTCGCACTCCTCCTGCCGGACCTTCATTATTAGTTATTTCGATTTTGACCAGCCGTTTTTCTTTTGACACTTTGTTCGCTCTGTTTTTTGTCAGTGTAGTTCGGGAAGTTTGGTGTACTTTGGTTTGAATACTTCAAGGGAAGTTAATTTGATCTTTTGTTTATCTGTTTTATTTTTATTTTGGGTCTTCCTGAAGATATCACGTTACTCTGCCAAAACCTCAGTCATGTTTATAATTGTTTGTTTTGTTGTTGTTATCTTCATAAAACATTAACCGTTTTTTTCTTGATTCTTGGTTTTCAGTGGTTATTTTTTGGTCTCACGTCTCGGTACGAGGGAGGCATTTTTATTATATATTATTATCATAATAGTGAAGATGATACAAACGGAAGAATTTGAGCTTCACACCTGTAGATACAGTTATCAAGCCCAAACGGAGGATTTCTGATCGCTCACACTGATTACTTGAAAATATTCTGTGTCCACTAGTATTTTGTGGGATAAAAAGATGGAACGGTTCGGTCAAAAGAGAAGAGGAGAGAATTCAATTGAGTGAAGGTTGAGCCGAGAGCGAAGCTGGCACCAAGAAATGAAATAAAAGAGCAAACGCACATTGTTGATTTCCCTCCGCGGAGGCTCTCCGGCCCGATATCCCAGCTAACAGCCCAATCTCACAAGCTGCTCGTTCTCGTTAGGATCCCCTCAACCTCTCCACACACATTATGACAGCCAAGAAAAATGAGTTGGTCGCCGTAGACTCTGACTGACCTCCTCTGCGGAGTCTGAGGCGAGGAGTGTCCAGAACGATCTCCGGCACTGGAGCTGCAGCGAAAGCGGAGCGGACGGCATCAATTAGGCCCTTCTCCACAGGAGCTCAGCCTTTCTTTGCAGCCGAAGCTCCTGCGACGCTCTCACACGGCAACTGAGCAGGGAATGATGGGACGGTTCACACCAGCGCTTCGGACCGAATCAAATCTGTTTGACGTCAGAGCTCTGCTTGTTTAGTTGGGCTCAAAGCAGCTTTTGGGTTCATCTGTATATGCATATCATTTATTTTATTACATAAAATGTAATTATTATTTATAGATATAAATATAATGATTATTATTAAAACTTAAAAATGCAATTATTTGTATTAGATACATAATTTTAGATATTTATACATAAATATTTATATTTATTTGTTTGTTAATTGCATGCAATAAATTTATTAATAAATGTTTTAATAAACTAAGCCATACAACCTTTTGCAAAGAAGAAAAATCATTCATAGTTTTTGTTCATATTAATTTTTTCTCAATTCTATTAGATGTTATTTACTTATTTGAATTTTATTTTTAGATTTTCCGTTTTCATTTTAATGTTAGTTTAGTAATTTTTGTGTTTTAGTGTTTTGTCCTCAACAGACACGTGTTTTTAAAATATGTCTATAAATATATAATATATATATATATATATATATATATATATATGATTTTATTTCAGTCAAACATTTATTTCATTTAATATATAATGCATATGCAACGTATATATTAAAAATACATTAGTTAATATATATATTATTAAACATGAATTAATCTATTAAATATAGTTTATTCTAGAAAAATAATATTGCATGCATTTATTATTCAGTATTAAATTACTATATTTATGAAAATAAACATGAATGAAAATATTGAATGCAATTATTTGTATTATTTTATTTTATATATCTATATGAATATTTATATTTATGTATTTATGATTTACAAGCAATTAACGTATTAATAAATGTTGAATAAACTAAGAAATATAGCATTTTGCGAAACTGAACCTCAGAACTCAAGTAAGAAGCAGGAATTCGCCGCACATGTGGACTCAGAGGTTATAAGTGTTTGCCGCTGAAGAAGAGCCGGAGTGGAGCCGGAGCGACTCAATTACTTCAACAGGTTGCTGACCCGTTCACTGAATCTTATTCCAGAATTCCTGCACGGGTTACTGGAGAAAGAACAGCTGATTTGGCGTGGACTCTCCGGCCGGCGTTCGTGTGTTCACTCCATCCCATTTCACTGTTTGCTACGGTTATACAGCTGGATATTTACTCTTTCTTTCCTCCGTGAAATAAGCCAGTTGCAGATGTATTTTTAAAAGCCCAGGGGTCTGTGCAGCGCAGCGGTGACCTTTATTTAAATGTCTCCTGCTCGACACATAGAACTCATTACAGATGCTGGAAAGCAATGTTCTTTCGTTGGGGCCGCCTCGTTTTTTTCTTCACATGATTGCAGAATCCATCTCTATCTCTCTGCCAGTTCTTCTCTGTCCACCCATCACTCTCTCTTCCTGTCATTTCAACCTCCGAGTTCTGCAGTCCCTAGTTACACGGCGCGACTAATTATCTAGCCGGCGCTAATGAACTTGCAGCGGCAGTGGAGGAGAGCGGGTTTGGCAGTGAGAGACTCTAAACGCTGTCTGGCTTTTAGCATTCTGCTCAGACGTGGCAGAGCTGTGGGTCTTCCTGTGAATTATCACCCGCCGCGCCGAACACAATATTCACTTCACCGCTGAATATATACAGTTATTACCACAACATGATCCCACACACTGACCCAACATGAGCACTGCTCTGTGAGGGACAACCACATCCATCCATCCATCCATCCATCCATACATACATCCATCCATACATACATCCATCCATACATACATCCATACATCCATCCATCCATCCATCCATCCATCCATCCATCCATCCATCCACATCCATCCATCCATCCATCCATCCATCCATCCATCCATCCATCCATCCATACATCCATCCATACATCCATCCATCCATCCATCCATCCATCCATCCATCCATACATCCATCCATCCATCCATCCATCCATACATCCATCCATCCATCCATCCATCCATACATCCATCCATCCATCCATCCATCCATCCATCCATCCATCCATCCATCCATCCATACATACATCCATCCATCCATCCATCCATCCATCCATACATCCATCCATACATCCATCCATCCATCCATCCATCCATCCATCCATCCATCCATCCATCCATACATACATCCATCCATCCATCCATCCATCCATCCATACATCCATCCATCCATCCTTTACTTCCTTTCTGGACCTTGAAAGTGTGGATTATATTGATCTATGGAGTCATAAACCTCATCAAGAACATCTTCATCTGTGTCTGAAGATGAACGGAGGAGTGGAACCACATGAGGGAGAGGAACTGATCTCATTTATGAGTTTGACTTTAAGGGTGTTTAACAGGCAATAATAGGGCAGTAGTGACTGAGTCACACCGGCAGACAGACATCCAGCAGAGCAGGTGAAGAGGAGATCAGGATCCAGACACTGTTATTATCCGATATCTTCACGAGAGGACTAAGAGAAAGCCTTAAGAAGTGATTCAAGGCCAGGTGTTACTGATGGAAGAGGCCTTACCAGCTCTCATCTCCTCGCAGCTCTCCTGGATCTTCCGTCGGCAGACGGCAGCGAGCGCGATGAGCAGACCCAGCAGACACACGGCCAGACCCACCGTCACCCACAGAGCCACCGGGGGAAACGTCGGGTTCTGAGCTGCAGACAGAGAGGACGACAGGCCGTCAGACAGACACAGAGAAACACAAACAGTGTTTCACTGTGTCCCATCATCATCATCATCTTCATCTTCAGTAGCAAAAAGATATCAGATACTAAATGGAAGATTCAAATTTAATTCAACTTTAAATCATCTTCTTTTAATTTAAATATATTTTTCACACAAACGCATTCATTTTACTCGTTTAGCTTCATCATAATTCAGTGTGAAATAACTGTCTGCGAGCTCTGACCTTCAGTTTAATTATGTATTCATTCATTTATTTAATTGTAATTGTTTATTATATTTACTAGCGATATTGGTTAATGTAAGTCTTAATATTTTATTGAATTTATCTTGATTAAATGATATTTTGCTTTTTTTACTAGTATAGTAATACACTGAAATAAAATAATTAAAAAATAGAAAATTAATAAAATAAAATATAAATAAACAAATAAAAATAAAACCTATAATAGAATGCAATGAATCAAAATAAACATTAATTTATTAAATTATTTTATGCAATTGATCTTGATTAAATGATACTTTGCTTTTTTTACTAGTATAGTAATACACTGAAATAAAATAATTAAAAAAATAGAAGACTAATAAAATAAAATATAAATACACAAATAAAAATAAAACCTATAATAGAAGGCAATGAATCAAAATGAACATTAATTTATTAAATTATTTTATGCAATTGATCTTGATTTAATGATATTTTGCTTTTTTTTACTAGTATAGTAAAACAATGAAATAAAATAATTAAAAAATAGAAGACTAATAAAATAAAATATAAATACACAAATAAAAATAAAACCTATAATAGAATGCAATGAATCAAAATGAACATTAATTTATTAAATTATTTTATGCAATTTATCTTGATTTAATGATATTTTGCTTTTTCTACTAGTATAGTAAAACAATGAAATAAAATAATTAAAAAATAGAAAACTAATAAAATAAAATATAAATACACAAATAAAAATAAAACCTATAATAGAATGCAATGAATCCAAATAAACATTAATTTATTAAATTATTTCATGCAATTGATCTTGACTATCTTATCTTGATTTTTACTTGTAAGCAAGACAAAATACTGATTATTATTATTATTATTATTTTCTATCTATTTATTATTTATTTCATTTTTTTCTGTATAAGTGGAATCCGAATGGTTCTGATTCTCGTTAAAGTGAAGTAAGGGGAGCTGAAGGCTTGATCTCAGCCGGAGTCTGAAGCTCAGTCTGATTCCGTCCTTCCGATCGAATCCCTGCGGAATTTCCTCTCGGCACGGCTCATCTCAAAACCAGCGCCGTCCCGAGCCTCGTGTGATTTCTTCCTCTTTACAGGCTCCCAGGTGACTATCTAAAGACGGTTTTATTTATTTTATTGTTCATCCAGTTCACTACAACTCCTTTCAGCCGTCACCAGACGGCACAGGACAAACTCAGCCTCCGTACGGACGGCAGAGGAAAGTAAACTGGACAGTCATACAGAGACCGAGATATTACAGCCACCAAATTTCCCCGGGGCATAAACGTGAAGGAGATGGGAGGAAAACAGACGGAACGAGAGGGAAGCCGAGCAGCGCTACGAGCGCAAACACAACATGGCGCCGCTCACTCCACCAAAACAGGAGCTGGTTCCCGCTCTGTGCCGACCCCGGTCGACTAGAAAAGGAAGCCAGTGGCCGGTGTGTGAGCGCACGGACACGGCACAAATAAAACGCTCATTTACTGGGAGATCACAGATTTGTCTGGCAGCACCGGTGCTCCTCATTAGCTGTTTTCAGCAGCAGGGTTCACCAGCACACAACAGATGCTCTCAGGCCCATGTGTGCGAGCCTGTTGTGGTTCCAACTCAAACCGCTTCACGGTATTACCCTGCGTTTGCTGAGCCGTGAGCAGATGAAGCTGCCGGGTTTTGTAAACAGCAAGAGAGCCTTCGGAAAAGTGTCTTGTTCATTAGGGCTCACGCTGAAAATGAGCTGAACGCGGCCCGTCCGACAGATTAACTGAGGGAGAGATTAAATCAAATACAAATTGAATGAAATAATGATATGAAGTTGATATAATAGAAAATAAATAGAACAAAAAATTTAATTAAAAAATGACACATTAAAATTGGCCTTTTCTTGAACTTGAGAACTTGAAGGTGGGAGAAATAAAATAAAATGCAAATTAAATTATATTAAATTCAATTCCATTAAATGAAATAATGATATGACGTTAATAAAATAGGAAATAAATTAAAAAGAAAAATTAAATTGAATCAATAAAACAACATGAAAACAAATTAAATAATAAAAAGTTAAATTATAATGTATAAAATATAAAAAATAAGTAAAAAATGAAATGAAATAAAGTAGAAAAATAAACAAAATTAAATAAATAAAACAAATTAAATAATAAAAAGTTAAATAATAATGTATAAAATATAAAAAAATGAATAAAAATAAAATAAATTAAAATAAAATGAAATAAAGTAGAAAAATAAACAAAACAAGATAAATTAACTAAATTAAATAAATAAAACAAATTAAATAATAAAAAGTTAAAATAGACAAAAAATAAAATAAAATAAAAAGGACTGTAACTTTTGCTCTTGAAAACCAATAAATCAAATAGAAAATATACAAAACAAAGTGAATTAAAAGTGGTAATAATTAGTGGTTATAATTAAAAGTGGTCTTTCTCGTGACTTGGTTCTTGAATGGCTCTTGAACTTGAAAGTGGACGATCGTGAAAATAATGAGAGTTTAAAAAACATGAAAATCCTCCTCGGAGCCAGAAGATAAAAACAGGCTCGACACAAATGTGGCGGGCAGTAATCGCGTACGCTTAAAAATCAATGCGACAGCTGGTACTATATTAATGTCTTTGAGTGCGATCCATGTAAGTATCAGTTCAAACATGCTGAAAAAAGTCAATAACATAGTAAAGCACTGCGAAATCTGGGCTTATTTCCCCTGGTAACTCTCAGACAGGCACAGAGATGACACGCACCGGACGGCAGCGCTGACAGAGGATATATATCGATGTATTGATGCGGCCCGGGAGAAAGAGCCACAGAAACAGGACACAGCGGCAGCCAGATTTGTTATCATTTGTAGAAGAGCAGAGAAACCTGTTAAAGAGAAGGTGTGCCGCACAGCCTGTTTAAAACACTCCTCGAAAGGTTAATAAGACAGCGGATTAAACTCACTTCTGTTTATGTCTTTATTTCTGCGCCATACCAGCTGAACATGGTGGAAGTGTGCCGTGTGCTCCATCAGTCTCGCTCGTGCTCATTAACGAAGGTCAGAGAAGGTCTAAATCATACTAAATTACCACATGAGCAGATGCTTATTTCCTAACTGTACGGATCCAATTTATCCCGATCTCTTGTGAACCGAGGTAAAACGTCATGTTGTCAGGACAGAACGGGGTGACGAGAACACTGTTCAAAACCCAGAGCGCTGCCCAATCGTGTTACGTCACTTTTTTGGGCCCTGCCGGCGTGTTGATGTGCCAAATAATTGTGGAAATAATCTTTAATCTTAAAGAGGGTCATCTATAATAATCCACAACAGCCATGCAACTGCTACTGGATGAGCAGGGATAAAATCAAATTAAATTAAATAAAATAAAATGATACATTTTGGGGGTCTTTACAGGTAGTGGAATTATGTAACTTTTAATAGTCTTAAAATATTGTAATTAATCTAAAAATAAATAGGTAGTGAAATTATGTAACTTTTAATTATCCTAATTTACATTTAGTCATTTAGCAGACGCTTTTATCCAAAGCGACTTACAAGTGAGGAAAACAAACAAGCGATTCTTCATGAATTGGCAAATAACACAGGAAGTGCTCACAATACAAGTTTCATACATTGCTCAGTACCATAAGCTAGAGTAGGAAGGGAAAAGGGAAGGAAAGGGTATTTTTTTTTTTTTTTTTTTATTTATTATTATTTTTATTTTTTTTTTTATGAGGGGATCAAGTGTTCACGGAAGAGATGAGTTTTCAGCTGTCTCTTGAATATTGCCAGGGATTCTGCGTTCCTGATGAAAGTAGGGAGATCATTCCACCAGCAGGGAGCAGTGAAGGAGAATGTTCTGGAGAGTGATTTTGTGCCTCTCTGTGACGGTACCACAAGCCTACGCTCCTTTAGTGATCGCAGTCTTCTGGTGGGGACATAGCATTGTAGCAGTGTGTGGAGGTAGGAAGGTGCAGAGCCTGTGGTGGATCTGTAAGCAAGCATCAGCGCTTTGAACTTGATGCGAGCAGCGAGGGGTAGCCAGTGCAGAGAGATGAAGAGGGGCGTGACGTGGGCTCTCTTAGGCTCTTTGAAGACAAGACGAGCAGCAGCGTTCTGGATCATTTGAAGAGGTTTGATTGCACTTGACGGCAGACCAGCCAGAAGAGCATTGCAGTAATCAAGCCTTGAAATGACCAGGGCCTGGACAAGCAGTTGTGTTGCGTGCTCAGTCAGGAAGGGACGGATTTTCCTGATGTTGCGAAGTGCAAATCTGCATGACCGCACCGTCTTTGAGATGTGGTCTCTGAAGGTCAGTTGGTCATCAAAGATAACTCCAAGATTTCTGGCCGACTTAGATGGGGTGATGGTGGTTGTACCAAGCTGTATGTTGATGTCGTGTTGTAGGGTAGGAGTGGCAGGGAAGACTAAAAGCTCAGTCTTTGCCAGGTTGAGCTGCAGGTGGTGATCTTCCATCCAGGTGGAGATATCCGCCAGACAGCTTGAGATCCGTGCAGCTACTGTGGAATCATCTGGTTGGAAGGACAGGTAGAGTTGTGTGTCATCAGCATAGCAGTGGTAGGATAAACCATGTGCCTGTATGATGGGACCCAGTGATGTAGTATAAATGGAGAATAGGAGGGGACCAAGAACTGAGCCCTGAGGGACCCCAGTGATCAGTTCATGAGGTTTGGATACCTCCCCTCCCCAGGCAACTCTGAAAGACCTACCTGTGAGATAGGACTCAAACCACTGAAGTGCAGAACCTGAGATACCCAGTGACGAGAGGGTGGACAGAAGAATTTGATGGTTTACGGTGTCGAAGGCAGCAGATAGATCCAGCAGAATGAGAACAGATGATTTGGAACCAGCCTTAATTTTTTTAATTAATCTAAAAATAAAATAAAATGAAATAAATTGAAATAAAATAAATAAATAAATTAAAATAATAAAATAAAATAATAAAGAAAAGAAAAGAAAAAGAAAAGAAAAGAAAAGAAAAGAAAAGAAAAGAAAAGAAATAAAAAAAATCACTTTTTGGGTCTTCACAGGTACTGGAATTGTGTAACTTTTAATAATCTTAAAATATTGTAATTATTCTAAAAATAAATAGGTAGTGAAATTATGTAACTTTTAATTATCCTACATCTTTTAATTTATCTAAAAATAAAATAAAATTAAATAAATTAAATTAACATAAAATAAAATAAAATAAAATAAAATAAATAAAATAAAATAAAATAAAATAAAATAATCACTTTTTTGGGGTCTTCACAGGAAGTGGAATTATGTAACTTTTTATAATCTTAAAATATTGTAATTATTCTAAAAATAAATAGGTAGTGAAATTATGCAACTTTTAATTATCCTACATTTTATCTAAAAATAAAATAAAATGAAATAAATTAAATTAAAATAAAATAAATAAAATAAAATAAAATAATCACTTTTTTGGGTCTCTACAGGTAGTGGAATTGTGTAACTTTTAATCATTTTAAAATATTGTAATTAATCTAAAAAAAATAAATAAATAAAATAAAATAAAATAAAATAAAATAAAATATTTGACTTGAAAAGACACAAGGCACTGAAAACAGCAAGAAACATTGAAAATTCAGCTTTACCATGACAGGAATAAATTATATTTCGCAACATATTCAAACAGAAAATAGCTCTTATACACTGTAACAATATTTCACAACATTACTGTTCTTACCGTATTTGTTTTCTTAAATTAAATAAATGCAGCCTTAGTGAGCAGAAGAAACTTTTAACATCAGAAACATTAAAACATGTTAATTATTCCAAACGTTTTGAAAATTCTGATAATGTATTTACTAAAACTAGGCTACATTTTTCTCCGTTCTGATCCAAATAAGTGAACTTCTCTTTCTCTCTCTCTCTCTCTCTCCCGCTGAAGGAGGCCTGATGAAGATAAATGTTGTAAAAGTCTACCATTTCAGCGCTGTTGTCCCTTAAGGCCTGTAGGCTCATATTTCTCTCTTACTATTGTTTGATGATGTGATTTTGTTTCCCTCTCTTATAGATATATCCCAAATGTCTCTCATCACCCATCATCTTCCTCTGTAAGCCCTTATTCATCTCTTTCTATCTCGCTCTCTTTCTCAGTTGCCAAAGACACACAAGGACGTACGTTCAGCTCGGCTCTCACCTCCAACGCTTTCTCAAGAGTCTGGATCCTGTGGGCCAGCAGACGCATTCGAGTGTTCTATATCGCTTGCGTTCTGAACAATATGTTCCGGTCCTGCCGTTTGGACACTGAGCGGAGAGCGGAAGTGACCGTCCATTCGCTCCTATATTTCTCCATGACCGCATTTGTTTACGTTCCAGCGTCTCCCATGGCAACCGAGGGAGTTCCAGGCCCCGCCCCCTCCACTCACGGGTCAGAGCAGCTCCACTTCTCCAGGATTTTCTACTGTTGCTCTCCTTTCATCTCCTGGAATAAAGAGTTCAAACACCTCCCGGCCTGACCTCTCCTCTTCTCTGCCGATACGCTGATCAAAGCGTCAAAGCTCTCTCCTTTTAGCGGTCACAGAGAGAGTCGCCGCACCACAATAGCAGGGCGTGTTGCTGCAAATGTGTTGCTGGTGAACAGAAGGAGCCGGGCCTAACGGGGCAAATACAAACACAAACCGAGCCGAATGCAAGACAGTGACGACACATGCTAGTGACGAGTTGATCAATTTATCCACGAACCGTTCAGAAACGTCTTCCATCCGTTTGAACACTTTCCTCATTTTGTCTGCGTGAGATTCTCCAGCTTTGTTGTTGTTGAGCTGTTGAAGCTCCGCCCTCTTCTGGAGCAGCAGCTCATTTGCATTTAAAGGGACACGCGCAAAAACGCCGTGTTTTTGCTCACACCCAAAATCTTGAGCTAAAACTTTCACACACATTGTGCTGCAGTGATTGTGTATAGGCATGTTTCTGGAGCACAAATGTAGGTAGAGGCACGCTTTTCCAAAGCGCTTGTGTCGCGAAAGTCCAGCTGTCTGTTATCACCTCACACAACACCTCACTGTCAACACCGAGACAAGCGCGTCCTCCCAAAACACATCTGAAAACGCTGCCATCGCTGCTCCCGGAGCTCCCTGACATTTGCAAGATTATTCATTTTTATTTATCCATCTATTTATTGTCCTCCCCTCCAACAAGTCCGCTATGGGATCTCCATGAATTCTGATTAGCAATAATAACAATAAATGTAATCGCAAAGACGCTGAGCCAGAAATGTCAGAGGACGGGGATTAGCTAAACAGGACGACATGAGACGGGCGAAGATTTGATTTCTTTCCTTCAAAGGGATTCGGATTGAATAAATGACTCTGGGCTCGTGTCTGACGTCAAGCATTCATCACAGCGAGGAAGCTGATCACTGTTTTGCCTCAACATTGTAGTTGTTTTGTTGATGGAACGTGTGAGAAAGGAGGAAAAAGGATGGAGATGTGACCAAATGCACCTCTGCCGAGAGACACTTCGGTGAGTTTGACTGAATCACTTTATAGCAGAGAAAATGAAGGGCTTATTAGCTCTGAGAAGAGACTCTCATCTTTAACCCTCGACACCACTTCTGATTCATTAAACAACATGCGTTCTGAAACATCACTGCTCTTCACAGAAAAAACGCCATCTACACACGGTAAACACCATCAAAACTTCACCATCACTGTTTGTTTCCCTTGTGAAAACAGTGAACTTTAGTATCCTTTTAAAAACAGTACAAAAATAAATGCTGGGTTAAAAACAACCCAAGTTGGGTTGAAAAAGGACAAAGCCAGCAGTAGCAGTAGCTCAACTGCTGTTTGAAAATCACTGTATTGCTGTCTCGTGTCTGATTTTTATTTTCCAACCAATTTTGGGTTCATTTTAAGCCAGCCATTCAGTAATCTTACAATAGTTGGGTTAAATAAAACTACCCAGCAAGTTGGGCAAACATTTAACCCAACCACGGGGTTAAAACAGCTGACAGCTGGCTGGGTTAAAACAACCCAATTGCTGGGTAAAAACAACCCAATTGCTGGGTTAAAAGAACCCAACCGCTGGGTTAAAACAACCCAACCGCTGGGTTAAAACAACCCAATTGCTGGGTTAAAACAACCGAACCGCTGGGTTAAAACAACCCAATTGCTGGGTTAAAACAACCGAACCGCTGGGTTAAAACAACCCAATTGCTGGGTTAAAACAACTCAACTGCGGGGTTAAAAAAACTCAACCGCTGGGTTAAAACAACTCATCCGCTGGGTTAAAACAAACCAACCGCTGGGTTAAAACAACTCAACCGCTGGGATAAAATAACTCAACCGCTGGGTTAAAACAACTCAACCGTGGGGTTAAAACAACCCAATTGCTGGGTCAAAACAACCCAACCGCTGGGTTAAAACAACTCAATTGCTGGGTTAAAACAACTCAATTGCTGGGTTAAAACAACTCAACCGCTGGGTTAAAACAACCCAATTGCTGGGTTAAAACAACCCAATTACTGGGTTAAAACAACCCAACCGCAGGGTTAAAACAACCCAACCGCTGGGTTAAAAAAACTCAACCGCTGGGTGAAAACAACCCAAATGCTGGGTCAAAACAACCCAATTGCTGGGTTAAAACAACCCAACCGCTGGGTTAAAACAACCCAATTGCTGGGTTAAAACAACCGAACCGCTGGGTTAAAACAACCCAATTGCTGGGTTAAAACAACTCAACTGCGGGGTTAAAAAAACTCAACCGCTGGGTTAAAACAACTCAACCGCTGGGTTAAAACAACCCAACCGCTGGGTTAAAACAACTCAACCGCTGGGTTAAAATAACTCAACCGCTGGGTTAAAACAACTCAACCGCGGGGTTAAAACAACTCAACCGCTGGGTTAAAACAACTCAACCGCTGGGTTAAAACAACCCAATTGCTGGGTCAAAACAACCCAATTGCTGGGTTAAAACAACTCAACCGCTGGGTTAAAACAACCCAACCGCTGGGTTAAAACAACTCAACCGCTGGGTTAAAACAACCCAATTGCTGGGTTAAAACAACCCAATTACTGGGTTAAAACAACCCAACCGCAGGGTTAAAACAACCCAACCGCTGGGTTAAAACAACTCAACCGCTGGGTTAAAACAACCCAATTGCTGGGTTAAAACAACCCAATTACTGGGTTAAAACAACCCAACCGCAGGGTTAAAACAACCCAACCGCTGGGTTAAAAAAACTCAACCGCTGGGTGAAAACAACCCAAATGCTGGGTCAAAACAACCCAATTGCTGGGTTAAAACAACCGAACCGCTGGGTTAAAACAACCGAACGCTGGGTTAAAACAACCCAACCGCTGGGTTAAAACAACCCAATCGCTGGGTTAAAACAACTCAATCGCTGGGTTAAAACAACTCAACCGCTGGGTCAAAACAACCCAACCGCTGGGTCAAAACAACCCAACCGCTGGGTTAAAACAACCCAACCGCTGGGTTAAAACAACTCATCCGCTGGGTTAAAACAACCCAACCGCTGGGTTAAAACAACCCAACCGCTGGGTCAAAACAACTCAACCGCTGGGTCAAAACAACCCAACCGCTGGGTCAAAACAACCCAACCGCTGGGTTAAAACAACCCAACCGCTGGGTTAAAACAACTCAACCGCTGGGTTAAAACAACCCAGCCGCTGGGTTAAAACAACTCAACTGCTGGGTTAAAAAAACTCAACCGCTGGGTGAAAACAACCCAAATGCTGGGTCAAAACAACCCAATTGCTGGGTTAAAACAACCGAACCGCTGGGTTAAAACAACCAACCGCTGGGTTAAAACAACCCAACCGCTGGGTTAAAACAACCCAATCGCTGGGTTAAAACAACCCAACCGTGGGGTTAAAACAACTCAACCGCTGGGTTAAAACAACCCAACCGCTGAGTCAAAACAACTCAACCGCTGGGTTAAAACAACCCAACCGCTGGGTTAAAACAACCCAACCGCTGGGTTAAAACAACTCAACCGCTGGGTTAAAACAACCCAGCCGCTGGGTTAAAACAACTCAACTGCTGGGTTAAAAAAACTCAACCGCTGGGTGAAAACAACCCAAATGCTGGGTCAAAACAACCCAATTGCTGGGTTAAAACAACCGAACCGCTGGGTTAAAACAACCGAACCGCTGGGTTAAAACAACCCAACCGCTGGGTTAAAACAACCCAATCGCTGGGTTAAAACAACCCAACCGTGGGGTTAAAACAACTCAACCGCTGGGTTAAAACAACCCAACCGCTGAGTCAAAACAACTCAACCGCTGGGATAAAACAACCCAACCGCTGGGTGAAAACAACCCAACCGCTGGGTTAAAACAACTCAACCGCTGGGTTAAAACAACCCAACCGTGGGGTTAAAACAACTCAACCGTGCATCAACTGTACACCGTACAAAAGTACATCTTTATATGTAATATCATAATTACCACTGCTGTCTTTTAAATATGGTTCATTCACTAACTCTCAGTTTGAGAAACTCTCTCTGATGTGCTGCACATTTCAAGCACAAACTGAGAAATAATGCCAGCAAAGAAGATAACATCTCTAACCTACTTAGAAATATTTTAAAGCGTATGGGCAAAGAGTGCAGAAAAATAAAGTATTGGGGTCAGAGAGTTTTCTTAGCTTAAAGGACAGAGCAGACTGACTTTCAGCAGTAAAAACACACTCACAAACTCACCGTCCCTCCGTCTCTGATCAATAAAGCACCTCTTCATATCCACACAAATGTCTGACATATTCAGGAGAGCTTCACTGCACTGGTTAAGTGAATGTACTGGACCAACAAGGCAGTAAAAGATCCTTGTGTGCCACTGAAAAACAAACTGCATTAAAGCATCTTCTGCTCTAAAACACTTCAATCTGCTCTTCACAGCCATTAAAGCAGCACTTCTGTGAAAAGATTATCGCTTTTAATAATCAATTGTAAATCACTAGTTCTGTGCAATAAAATGATACATGAAATAAAGGTATTTAAAAGTTTAAAAAAGTATAAATAAAACATTTTAATATTATTTAAATAAATATTCAAACTGATCATTTGTTGAATTTTAGGTATAAAAGTATAAACAAAAAAAGTATTTAATCTGTCAGTCTGTTTATTTAAAATGAAAAATAAAGTATAAAATAACAAATAATTTATAATTTAATCAATTCTATATATACAGTATATAATATTGAATTTCTCTCAGTGAACAGAAAATATAAAAGTCAAAATAGAAATGAAAAATATTATATCTACTGTATATCTCTAATATATATTGTATCTGCCAATTTCGTTTAACAGTAAAAATAAAAAAAATACAATTTAAAATAAAAAATAAAGTATAAAATAAAAAATAATAATACATAATTTAATAAATTAAATAAATTATATATATATATATATATATATATATATATATATATATATATATATATATATATATATATATATATATATACGGTATATAATATTGAATTTCTATCAGTGAAAATAAAAAATAAAAGACAAAATAAAAATGAAAAATATTATACATAGTCTGCATAAACAGTAAAAATAAAAAATAAAATGTAATAATATTTAAATATTAAAATTAATTATATAATTAAGTAATTATTATATATTATTAAATAACATACTCTCTCTCTCTCTCTCTCTCTCTCTATATATATATATATATATATATAAGCTTTCTTGAGGCCATCTTAAGGCTGACTAATCATTTACACAATCCCAAAACTAGTCATATATTTACACATCCCTAAACCTCTAGTTCTCATTTTGAGATCAAATAAATAAATAAATAAATAAATGTAAAGAAGGATGAAGGGAGAGTGGGAGAGGGAGGGACGGCGAAGAAATAAGTGTGAAGCAGAGTAGGACAGCTAATTAAGTGCGTGTGTACAGTTCAAAGCAAACACATCGCAGCGCGCTCATTAGAAGCCAAAGGAGACGGAGTCGACAGAATGTAGGGCAGCCTGCGGCGCTGCTGTAAAAGCCCAGGAGGGGACGATGGTCACTCCGTCCTGTCGCACGTCCCTCGGGGGAAGGAAAGCAACCGAGGCTGGTCACGTGACCCCTGACTGACAAGAGCTCCATCACCGCAACACATCTCTCCCACGCCGCTGACATTAAGATGTTGGAGGCAGACTGAGCTATTGATTTTTCCGCTCCTCCATTTGCTCGCCCTTCCCTCTCGCTCTCTCTTTCTCGCTGTCTCGCTCTCTTTCTTTTTTGGACACGAGTGAGGCAAACTTTGGGGCCAATAATCAGCTGAAAAAGTTGGACTCTCTAAATTTTTAATTAGCTTTAAAACAAGCGGCTGCTGGGCGAGCGAGCGAGGAGGTGTAGGAAGCGATCGCTAGTGACAGCTATCAACGCCACTGCAGATACCATCAGCTCGCCTGACAGCCTCTCAGCCAGCGGGGGCTGATTGGACACAGCCAAGTGTGCGCTCGTATGTGTGATGTGTCTAAATACGCTCCTTGATGTTGCGAGCGCTCTTGTTTGATGGTGTAACTCCACACACCCGGGGGGCATTTAAATGAGAGAGCTGGCACATTTAAAATGCACCTGAACCTGTAAGACTCGGCCACAAATGAGAACAAGCCATAGAATGTATACGGCGGTTTCCTCTGTGAGTCTCTTATGTACTGAGGTGCAAAAGTCTCAGAGCAAAAAACTGCACTTCAGCAGTTATCTAGAAATATTTCGTTCCTATAATATAATATAATATAATAATGTTTTTGCATTATATTATATTTCATTATATTATAATACTTAATAATATAATTATAGGGTTTTTTTTAAAATAGAAATCTTTTATTCATGTTATAATTCCTAATAATATAATATAATATAATATAATAATGTTTTTGCATTATATAATATTTAATTATATTTCTTTATATTATAATACTTAATAATATAATTATAGGTTTTTTTAAAAAATAGAAATCTTTTATTCATGTTATAATTCCTAATAATATCATATAATATAATATAATACAGTGTAATATAATATAATATAATAATGTTTTTGCATTATATTATATTTCATTATATTATAATACTTAATGATATAATTATAGGTTTTTTTAAAAAATAGAAATCTTTTATTCATGTTATAATTCCTAATAATATAATATAATATAGTTTTTTTTTACAAAACAGAAATATTTTTTCATGTTATAATTCTTTATAATATAATACAATATAATAATGTTTTTGCATTATATAACATTTCATTATATTTCTTTATATTATAATACTTAATAATATGATTATAGGTTTTTTTTTTTTAAATAGAAATCTTTTATTCATGTTATAATTCCTAATAATATAATATAATATAATATAATATAATATAATATAATATAATAATGTTTTTGCATTATATAATATTTCATTATATTTCTTTATATTATAATACTTAATAATATAATAATTATAGTTTTTTTAAAAAAAAAATAGAAATCTTTTATTCATGTTATAATTCCTAATAATATAATATAATATAATATAATATAATATAATATAATATAATATAATATAATATAATATAATATAATATAATATAATATAATATAATACAGTGTAATATAATAAAATATAATATAATATAATATAATATAATATAATATAATACAGTGTAATATAATATAATATAATATATAATACAGTTTAATATAATATAATATAATATAATATAATATAATATAATATAATATAATATAATATAATATAATATAATATAATATAATATAAGAGAACATAACAATAGGGTCATTTATTTTAATCAATTTGACACAGGAAAACTGGTCATAAAATGAACATTACAAATATATTTAGCTAAAATAAAACCGTCTTGTTTACTGGAATGAATCTAACCAAGACCGCAACCATGTCATATTTCAGCACAAAATCAAAAGACATACAGTGTATTTTGCATAAAGAAACAGAAGCAGATTTTCCTGAAAATTATTTTCACGACACGCGACACACACTTAGCTCTCATTCTCATTTCTGTAATGCATCCAGATGTTTCACTTTTGAGTTAGTTTGTAATTATTCCAAACGATGATTTTTCTTGATGATTCTCATTAGTTTCCCATTACTGTAATACAGTAATGAAAATAATCCTGAGCAAACACAACTGTTTTTTGTTTTTTTAAATTAAAATCTGCAAATTACGGGCAGTACAGCGAATACCATCATTATGTATAAATAATTTGCTATTTAAATATCATCACTGTTTTTTGCAGTATAGTAATGAGAGCTGCTGAGGAAAATTAACTGCTTAATTGACACTAAACTAATTTCATGGTGCAAGAAAATCTTCAGGCTTCATTTTCAATAGAAAATATCATTTTATGTTAAGAAATATGGCCCAAATGAGATTCACTCACACGGTAATGTATTAGTATTCAAATCACCAATAAAAAAGAATATTTGTTTTTTAAATTTGATTTGGCATCTGCTTTGTACAAAATGAGTCTGATCCATCACATTAACACCGGACATTAATCTGGAGAGAGTGACGAGCGAATGCAAACACAGCAGCAACTCCATTTCTGTTGTACAAACACACAGTCCCTGCGCGAGAAAGATAATTGATTAACTGTGAAAGACATGACATCATTCAGCCAATTAAAACACACGGTCCTCCTCTGGAAACAGAGCAGGGGAGAAACTGTAGCAACACGCTTCTCGCAATTTCACGTAGACCGTTTTAATCTCTGATCTGGATTTTTATTTAAATCTATTTTTTATATTATTTATACATCATAATATAAAAACTTCATTTTTACAGAAAAAAGACTGTAAAATTGCTATAGTGTAGTGGCTGCTACAGTAGCCACGCCCCAAACTCTCAGCCTGCTACAGTAGCCACGCCCCAAACTCTCAGCCTGCTACAGTAGCCACGCCCCAAACTCTCAGCCTGCTACAGTAGCCACGCCCCAAACTCTCAGCCTGCTACAGTAGCCACGCCCCAAACTCTCAGCCTGCTACAGTAGCCACGCCCCAAACTCTCAGCCTGCTACAGTAGCCACGCCCCAAACTCTCAGCCTGCTACAGTAGCCACGCCCCAAACTCTCAGCCTGCTACAGTAGCCACACCCCTATCTCTCAGCCTGCTACAGTAGCCACGCCCCAAACTCTCAGCCTGCTACAGTAGCCACGCCCCAAACTCTCATCCTGCTACAGTAGCCACGCCCCAAACTCTCAGCCTGCTACAGTAGCCACGCCCCAAACTCTCAGCCTGCTACAGTAGCCACGCCCCAAACTCTCAGCCTGCTACAGTAGCCACGCCCCAATCTTTCAGCCTGCTATAGTAGCCACGCCCCAAACTCTCATCCTGCTACAGTAGCCACGCCCCAAACTCTCAGCCTGCTACAGTAGCCACGCCCCAAACTCTCAGCCTGCTACAGTAGCCACGCCCAAACTCTCAGCCTGCTACAGTAGCCACACCCCTATCTCTCAGCCTGCTACAGTAGCCACGCCCCAAACTCTCAGTCAGCTACAGTAGCCACGCCCCAAACTCTCATCCTGCTACAGTAGCAACGCCCCAAACTCTCAGCCTGCTACAGTAGCCACGCCCCAAACTCTCAGCCTGCTACAGTAGCCACGCCCCAAACTCTCATCCTGCTACAGTAGCCACGCCCCAAACTCTCAGCCTGCTACAGTAGCCACGCCCCAAACTCTCAGCCTGCTACAGTAGCCACGCCCGAAACTCTCAGCCTGCTACAGTAGCCACGCCCCAATCTTTCAGCCTGCTATAGTAGCCACGACCCAAACTCTCATCCTGCTACAGTAGCCACGCCCCAAACTCTCAGCCTGCTACAGTAGCCACGCCCCAAACTCTCAGCCTGCTACAGTAGCCACGCCCAAACTCTCAGCCTGCTACAGTAGCCACACCCCTATCTCTCAGCCTGCTACAGTAGCCACGCCCCAAACTCTCAGTCTGCTACAGTAGCCACGCCCCAAACTCTCATCCTGCTACAGTAGCCACGCCCCAAACTCTCAGCCTGCTACAGTAGCCACGCCCCAAACTCTCAGCCTGCTACAGTAGCCACGCCCAAACTCTCAGCCTGCTACAGTAGCCACGCCCAAACTCTCAGCCTGCTATAGTAGCCACGACCCAAACTCTCATCCTGCTACAGTAGCCACGCCCCAAACTCTCAGCCTGCTACAGTAGCCATGCCCCAAACTCTCAGCCTGCTACAGTAGCCACGCCCAAACTCTCAGCCTGCTACAGTAGCCACACCCCTATCTCTCAGCCTGCTACAGTAGCCACGCCCCAAACTCTCAGTCTGCTACAGTAGCCACGCCCCAAACTCTCATCCTGCTACAGTAGCCACGCCCCAAACTCTCAGCCTGCTACAGTAGCCACGCCCCAAACTCTCATCCTGCTACAGTAGCCACGCCCCAAACTCTCAGCCTGCTACAGTAGCCACGCCCCAAACTCTCAGCCTGCTACAGTAGCCACGCCCGAAACTCTCAGCCTGCTACAGTAGCCACGCCCCAATCTTTCAGCCTGCTATAGTAGCCACGCCCCAAACTCTCATCCTGCTACAGTAGCCACGCCCCAAACTCTCAGCCTGCTACAGTAGCCACGCCCCAAACTCTCAGCCTGCTACAGTAGCCACGCCCAAACTCTCAGCCTGCTACAGTAGCCACACCCCTATCTCTCAGCCTGCTACAGTAGCCACGCCCCAAACTCTCAGTCTGCTACAGTAGCCACGCCCCAAACTCTCATCCTGCTACAGTAGCCACGCCCCAAACTCTCAGCCTGCTACAGTAGCCACGCCCCAAACTCTCAGCCTGCTACAGTAGCCACGCCCTAAACTCTCAGCCTGCTACAGTAGCCACGCCCCAAACTCTCAGCCTGCTACAGTAGCCACACCCCTATCTCTCAGCCTGCTACAGTAGCCACGCCCCAAACTCTCAGTCTGCTACAGTAGCCACGCCCCAAACTCTCATCCTGCTACAGTAGCCACGCCCCAAACTCTCAGCCTGCTACAGTAGCCACGCCCCAAACTCTCAGCCTGCTACAGTAGCCACGCCCAAACTCTCAGCCTGCTACAGTAGCCACGCCCAAACTCTCAGCCTGCTATAGTAGCCACGACCCAAACTCTCATCCTGCTACAGTAGCCACGCCCCAAACTCTCAGCCTGCTACAGTAGCCACGCCCCAAACTCTCAGCCTGCTACAGTAGCCACGCCCAAACTCTCAGCCTGCTACAGTAGCCACACCCCTATCTCTCAGCCTGCTACAGTAGCCACGCCCCAAACTCTCAGTCTGCTACAGTAGCCACGCCCCAAACTCTCATCCTGCTACAGTAGCCACGCCCCAAACTCTCAGCCTGCTACAGTAGCCACACCCCTATCTCTCAGCCTGCTACAGTAGCCACGCCCCAAACTCTCAGTCAGCTACAGTAGCCACGCCCCAAACTCTCATCCTGCTACAGTAGCAACGCCCCAAACTCTCAGCCTGCTACAGTAGCCACGCCCCAAACTCTCAGCCTGCTACAGTAGCCACGCCCCAAACTCTCATCCTGCTACAGTAGCCACGCCCCAAACTCTCAGCCTGCTACAGTAGCCACGCCCCAAACTCTCAGCCTGCTACAGTAGCCACGCCCCAAACTCTCAGCCTGCTACAGTAGCCACGCCCCAATCTTTCAGCCTGCTATAGTAGCCACGACCCAAACTCTCATCCTGCTACAGTAGCCACGCCCCAAACTCTCAGCCTGCTACAGTAGCCACGCCCCAAACTCTCAGCCTGCTACAGTAGCCACGCCCCAAACTCTCAGTCTGCTACAGTAGCCACACCCCAATCTTTCAGCCTGCTATAGTAGCCACGCCCTAAACTCTCAAGTCTGCTACAGTAGCCACGCCCCAATCTTTCAGCCTGCTACAGTAGCCACGCCCCAATCTTTCAGCCTTCTGAGATGTAGAATGTCCAGGGACTCATGATTAATTCATGATTTTCAAAGGAAAGTCTGTCGTCTGCAGGTGCAGTTCAGTGTGGCATACAATCAGTTTAGCATCACACTAAAAATAAGTGGTTCTGAAACCAGCTGAGCAACTGTCATACGGTTGCTACTGCACAATGTACTTACGGCAGTAATGCAGATATTCCCAAACACCGTCAGGGAACAAACGCCGCCTCCAATTATTCGACAGCCGACAGGCCACTGATGGAGCACAGCGTATATTACATTAATAAGAGATCATTTTTAGGTGAAAAACCTTGAAGCTTGAAGTATGTAAATCAGGTGTGCATGTGTGGGAGTGAAAGAGAGAGAGTCTGTGCCTGTGTGTGCGTTAACACAAATCATCTTAAGAAAAACACTTCATTTTTTCAAGGACTCTTATACTTCTGTTTGGTCATTTGTGAGCAGAGCTGAAATGCAGATGAGTCTGTTTTCTTTTTTAACTGCAGTGGAGCTGAAGGCCTTGATTTCCATTCATTCTGTGACAGCTCTCTCTCTCTCTCTCTCTCTCTCACTCTCTCTCGCTCTCTCTCTCTGTCTCACTCTCTCTCTCTCTCTCTCTCTCTCTCTCTCTCTGTCTCTCTCTCTCTCTCGCTCTCTCTCGCTGCTTGAACTTTCCAGTATATTGGTAAGTCAGTATTTATGAAGTTCAGTGACTGATATAGATTATTGATATATTGATATATGGACTGATTATTCCCGAGAGACGCTGTGAAGTACATAATGACACTATACATGAGTGAGAGAGAGTCTTGGTCTATGCGTTATTGTTCTATGAAGAATGAAAGAATAAACAAAATAACTAAATAAGAATGAGGCAGAATTTAACCCTTTTGTGTCAATTCCAAAATGTTATACATAGTTCCATAGAGGACAAACATGTAAAAATCAGAAGCTTAAGTCTCATTTTAAAGAAGACGCTTGGCAGATTATTGTTGAAGTAAAAAAAAAAAAAAGTTTATAAAATATATATAGAGTGCAAGAAAATCAAAACCCTTAAAAAAATTCCAAATTTGAGGTTGAAATCTCAAAAAATGAGCTTTCAGTAAGATTTTGTTTGCCCGCAGTACCACACTTTCTCCATTAGATGGCAGTAAAGCTCCACTGGTGCAGCGGCTGGATTATGTTTGTTTTTCTCTCTCAAATATTTCATCCACACACACACAATTATGGCTGCATAATTTATCCAATCAGCTCTATAATATACAGAAGCAGAAAACAGGATTAAAGTGAGTATTTGCTCTACAGGCCGAACCTGAGAAAATGGCACCATCTAGTAAAATATAGTTAAGAAATTTAAATGAAAGCCTATTAACAGGACATTTTTGTCCTTAAGATCCTGAGAGGAACTATTTAGTGTTACTGGAGTAAAATAGATTTATAAAAGAAAAGGAGGATGAAATAGTAAAATTTCAGTAAAAATACACACTTTTGTGTAGTTGCAGTTGACATTAACACAGACAAAATAATCAAAAAAAAATGTCTACAAGGGTTAAATACTTTTTCGCCACTGTATATGAAGAAAATAAATAAATTAGTGGAAGCAACTATGCATAAAAAATACATAAGTGAATTCATAAAGGGGTAAATTCTCACAAATCTGTCTTCACTTCACACCATAACTGAATATTTATTTTTCTTTGCATATATTTTGTTCCTCCATACGCTCTTAGAAAAAAAGGTTCAACAGGGATTCTATATAGACTCAGTTTTAAAGAATCCTTTACTCTATAGAAGAAGAAATGTCTTCAATGATTAACTAGTACTTTAATGTTTGATGGGTTATTGCTGTTTGTTTGTTTGCTTGTTTGAATGTTTGTTTTCTCTAGTGATAACGTATGTTAATGGGCTGTTTAATTCATAAAATGTAATTCTTCATTACAACTAAATCGATAAAAATGATGCCATGATGGGAAGCTTTCAAATGTTCTGTATATGAAGTGCCCGATGGAACCCTTATAGATTCCATATTAGAACCTTCGGAGAGTCGACAGATTTTCTCTCGCTCTCTTTGTCTTTCTGTCGCTCTCTCTCTCTCTCTCTCTCTGTCTCTCTCTCTTTCTCTCTCTGTCTCTCTCTCTCTCTCTCCCTCTCTCTCTTTCTCTCTGTGTCTCTCTCTCTCTCTCCCTCTCTCTCTGTCTCTCTCTCTCTCTCTCCCTCTCTCTCTCTCTCTCTCTCTCTCTCTCTCTCTGAGTGCATGAAGGGAGCAGATGTGAATCTTTAATGGCTTTACAAAACACCATGGACAGTGAGCAGATCTGGGATCGCACTGCAGAAGAATGATGCAACGCATTTCCTCCTCTCAGAGACGAGAGCGGCTCGCAGGTAAACAGAGACGGATCATCAAATCATTATAGGATAGGTACCACAACACAGACGGAGGCTGTATGTGATGGACATGGGATGAGATGTGGGCTTCAAAAATATTTATAAAGAACGAGGCGAATAAGTTTTGACCGGTTTGCATGTAAAAAGAACCGACATCAAACTTCAAAAGCAAATCCAGGATCTCTTTTTGTGTTAAGACATATTTGCATATTTCTGTCTTGTTTTCCAGCTAAAATATCTGAATATAGGGTTGGAAAAAAAAATACATTTGCCCGAGAAGATATTCAGAGGAAATATTGTTCTGTGTGTTTTCTTTTATTGTTTCATAAACTCTTTTCCACTTGTTTTAGGCATAAAGAAAAACTCAAACGCGAGTGAAGAAGTCTGTAAGTGGAGCGAGATCGAATCATCGTATGTAATGTTGCTTCTCAGGTAAACTGAGCTTGTCAGAAAGATATTTAGATATTTGTACATGAAACGTAAGACAAATATGCAATTTTTCTTTTAGCATTTAACAGAGTTTCAAAGAGGAAACACAAAATAGACAATTTCTACACAGTGAATCTGTATTGAGATGATACTGAATTAAAGTTTACTTTGTTTTATGAAAAAACTCATGTGACTTTGAGCCATCTTTAAACGGATGGAAAGAAATAAAGAAAAAATCCGTGGTTAAAGCTGATTCCGGTACATCTTCCAACATACATTTTTAAAATACTTTCTCCAATCGCAGTGTTTGTAAGATCCTGTTTGAAAACACTTACTATGGCAAGCCGTTTGAACTTTTCTTCATTCTCAGGATATGAACTTGTGATATCAGGAATTAGATTTCCACTAGTATAAACTATAATTGTTGATATCTGTACTTGTATTTTCACTAGTGAAATCTCTCCATAGGCTGCCATTCAAATTCAACTGTTGATGTCAAGAATTCATTTCTTACTAGTTGAAATTCCAGTGCAAATGTTCATTTCTGATATCATGAATGTGATTGTTACTAGTAAGAAAGCCGTTTTAGAAATCAGAAATTATCTTGATATCAGGAATTCATTTCAGATATCAGAAATGAACTTTTGCACTAGAAACAATGTAACTGTTGATATCAGAAATTTGCATTTTTACTAGCAAGAATTGTATTCCTGATGTGTGAAACTGGAATTTCAACTAGTAAGAAATGAATTCTTGATATCAACAATTATAGTTTATACTAGTGGAAATTGAATAGTTGATATCAAGAATGAACATTTTAACTAGTTGAAATGTAATTGTTGATATTCAAGTTCATATCCTGCAAATGAATAAAAGTCAAAACGGCTCGTCATAACTTATTTTGCTATTACATTTCATTCAAATAAAAGCTGCATAAATTACACACAACAACTTTAAAAAGTTTATTTATGCATCATTTGTCACATGTCTGTCTGTTTGTTCGTTTTATCACGTGTCTTCCATCATTCAGTTTTCCCGCCACTCTCTTGTTGTCGTAGTTACTGATTGATTTGAGTTTCAGTTCAGGTGTGTGTCATTAACGACCTTGTTATCTCCTCTGTCTTTGTATATATTCCCCGTGTTCTCCCGCCGTCGGCTCTCGTTTGTATTTCTCCACGTTCTCCTGAGTGTCATTCATTAAACTCAGTGCCTTTTAACTATAGAACTGCAACAGTATTATGGTAATAACAATAAGGTCCAAAACACACTGACTAACAATGTGCATTAGCTAATAAAAGCACAACTGTTCAGTGTTATTAAATAATATTAACAGATACAACTTTTGATTTAATATACCCGGACATTCACTGTTACATGTTAACTAATGGAACTTTATTATTAATGCATGCTTTGTTTTTCTAGTGGGGAAATGAATCCTCTCGCTGTCTATAATGAGTGAATATCCAGGGCTGGGTGGGTTACTTTAAAATGTATTTCACGACAGATTACAAAATACATGCTTTAAAAAGTCATTTGTATCGTGTTTCGTTACATTATTCAAGTTTAGTCACTTCATCTAAATACTTTAGAATACTTTGGAATACTAATAAGTGTGAAACAAACACAAAAAAGGTCATTGTGAGTTTTTATCTCACAATTCTGACTTTTTCCCTCAGAATTGAGTGATATAAAGTTGCAATTGTGAGTTATAAAGTCAGAATTATGAGATATAAACTCACAATGTTGAGAAAAGTCAGAATTATGAGATATATAAGAAAAGTCAGAATTGCAAGTTTTTATCATGTAATTCTGACTTTATAAGTTGCAATTATGAATTTATATCTCCCAATTCTGATTTTATAAAACAGTTGTGAGTTTAAATCTTTGATTTTTGAAAAAAAAAAAAAAAAAAGTCAGAATTGTGAGATAAAAAGTTGCAATTACCTTTTTTACAATCACAAGGGACTCAAACAACTGTCGCAAAACACAGTCGTGGATCATCCACTAATGTTTACATCGCTGTTGAAATGACATTAAAACTCAAAGTAATCACTTTGGTAATCTAAAACACTTTTCAGATGGAACTGGAATCTGATTACCACACATTGAAAATGAAATGCAGTGACTCACATTTTGTATTTTAAATACGAAACTAAGTTACTTATATTTCGTTACTCCCCGACCCTGGTCAGATCATCCTATTCCAGTCTATACGTGTCCTAAATCTGACATGAGGGCGTCAGACTGCCAGAATGCACTGGACTTCTGCAGTGTGTGTACGCTCATACAGTGAGCGAAGGACACCTATGGAGCAGTGCGCAGAGTGAAGACGCTGTTAAAAACGGTCAGGAGGGGTTAGAAAGACTAGAGGCGTTTCACGCGACCATCCGCACTAATGTGTAGCCCATCAGACAGCTTAATGTTGCCTGTGTGCCTGACCGGTGTTAAATCCAGCAGCCTGGAGTCAGATTAACCAGCAGCAGCACACCATTGAAGGGATTAAAGCAAGAGCCTATGAGCTCAAGATTTCAAACACATTTGGGTCAACTTCAAAGTGTCCCTTCTTTCTGCATTTCATACTTCTGATAGACAGCGGCACAACAGTCCAAAGTTCAACGGGATTATCCAACACGCTGCGTTCAGATATCAGTTCGCCGACGCCGTTCTGCCGCTCGGAGCCTCTGTGTGTCGAACTCGTACTGTACATCTGAGTTCTGGACCGCGGCGCGTGTGATCAGTGTCGCACGTTACAGTTACACAATTTGTCACTCAATTCATTTTGAACATCATCAAGTCACTTGTTCAAACAAGTAATGCAAGATTTCCCGTTTCTTGGCTGACAGCTTTCCAGAGAGAAATCATGAGGAAGTAAATTTGAGGATGGATTTACTCATCTCACTCGTTTATTACTTTCACTTTTGGTGTAAAAGAGCCTTTACATTTGCCAAAAATGGAACTTTTGTATTTTTTAAATAAGCAAGCGAGCACGGTGAGAAAAAATGATGTAACATATTACTTTACATAAAAAAGTAATGGGAGTAATGGAATATTGTAACGCATTACTTTCCCCAACGCTGCTTATGATCAATACCTATATAATATATTTGAAAATTCAGATATTTATTTTGATATTTTCCTAATTGCATTATTTATACTTACAATTAAAGATAATAATAATAATAATAAAATAATTAAAAAAAAAAAAAAAAAAAAAAAAAAAAAATATATATATATATATATATATATATATAAATAATCACACATAAATAAATATATACATATAAATACGTATATTTATTTATAAACATGAATAAAAATACTCTATATATATATATATATATATACACACATATATATATGTACAAATAAGTATATTTATTTATAAACATGAATAAAAATTCTAAATATAAATATATATATATGTACAAATAAGTTTATTTGTTTATAAACAAATATAAATAAATAATATATATATATATATATATATATATATATATATAATCACATATAAATAAATATATATGTACAAATAAGTATATTTATTTATAAACAAATATAAATTTAAAAAAAAAAATATATATATATATAAAATCACATATAAATAAATATATACTTATAAATAAGTATATTTATTTATAAACATGAATAAAAATACTCAATATATATATATATATATATATATATACATATATATATATATATATATCTGATACAGGAGTACAGTAAAGTACAGTAAAATTTGTGAAAATTGTGAAAGATTATTACAGTTGTTTTTCTATTTTAACATATTTTAAAATGCAGTTTTAAAGAAAAGCTGATATAATATATGCTGACATTCTTTTAAATACATTTTCTAAGATATTTAAATGTATAATAATATGTATTAATTATGTTTTTAATTATTCTTAGATTATTTTAAAAAAGTATGTGATACATGCATGTGACATTACAGTAAATAAATACAAACAAACAAACAAACAAACAAACAAACAGACTAAATCCACTCAAAATGCTAGAGGACACGACACTGACGGTCAAATGATTTATTCTTGACACCGACTCGAGGTCGACACCAGGGTGGCTGCTTGAGTCTCATTTCACACTTTCCTATCAATTTCTGGCTTCTGGAGTAAACTGGAAGAGCCGGCTAATCTCAACTTCATTTCCAGCCGTCTAATTGAAACTACATTACGCACAAACACAATGCCGCGCCGCAGACAATGATGTGCAGCTCTCTGACGCCGCAGCCGCCTCCTGTGTGTGTGGATGATGTAGAGAAGTGTGTATAGATCAGGCATTTTTAGGAGGCTATTCTCTGTTTAGTGTTCCCTAAAAATGCTGAAACTAATATGATTTTATATCGCTGAGTCGAGGACGATGACAGGCTGCGTGAAACCAAATTCCAAACAGGATTTAACAGAAAGCATCAAAACACTCGAGGCTCATCGATGCACGTGTGGTCCGAGCCAACAGACTGAAGAAGTTCATGCTGGTTCTGATAGAAAGGTGTCAGAACACACAGTCAGGTGACCATGAGGACCCCCGTCCGACAGCGGGACGAGAGCGGCAGAACCGGACCAGTGGAGGAAGATGGACGTGGATGGGCGTGACACGTATGCACACACACTCACACACACATGACATTTAAAAATGATCTATTACATTTATATCCAGAAATGAAATGAAATACGATCCCATTAAACTTTGCACACAGAAAATAAAACAAACAAAAAACATTATGTTGGTTTTATATAACATGATGATTTATATACACTGCCATTCGAATGTCTTCGAAAGAGTCTCTTCTGCTCGCCAAAGCTGCATTAATTTGATCAAAAATACAGTAAAAAAATGTATTATTATTATTTTTTTATTTTATTTGATTTATTTTTATTTTTCTATTTTTATTTCATTTTTAAAAAGTTAATTCTAATAAAATACTGAAGTCTCATCTGCTCTTCTGTTTTTGATTTGTTATTTTTTTTCCATTTTTATTTTTTTATTTTATTTTATTTATTTTACAAAAGTTAATTCTAATAAAATACTGAAGTCTCTTCTGCTCTTCTGTTTTTTATTTGTTATTTTTTTTTCCATTTTTATTCTTTTATTGTATATTATTTTATTTATTTTACAAAAGTTAATTCTAGTAAAATACACTACTGAAGTCTCTTCTGCTCACCAAGGCTGCATTTCTAACAATTAAAAACAGTAAAAAAAAAAAAAAAAAAAATTGAAATATTATTCTAATGTATATATATATGTGTATTTTTGTATATTATGTATTTGTATTTTAAAGTGTAAAGCTGCATTTATTTGATCAAAAATACAGTAAAATAGTGAAATATTATTGTAATGTAAATCATGTGTTGTCTATGTGAATATATAGTACAGTGTCATTTATATCCAGATGAATTTTCAGCATCATTCCTCCAGTCTTCAGAGTCACATGATCCTTCAGAAATCATTCTGATCTGATGATTTGACGCTCAACGAACATTTATGATTATTATCAATGTTGAATATTTTTGTGGACATCGTCTCACACTTTATAAAGGTATTTCATAAAAAAAAAAAAAAATAATACTTTTTCTCCCAGAACTCAGTTTTACTCAGTCACTCCGTCCCACCAAACGGATCCGGAGCGTTCCGGCATGTGCCGAACCGTGCGCGTCCGTGTGTGTTTGTGTTGCTTAGCAGCGCGATCTCGTGACCAGACGGATCAGGCTGGTGTTCGCTGTGAAAAGTGCTGTTTGCGTCTCCGACAGTAATGAACACAGGACTCCATCAAGAAGCAGGACTGAACAACACTCTCGTTTAGATTGCTGTTTCTCCTACCAATGCATGTGCTAATTACATTCAAATTAGACCGGTGAGGAAGAGAAGGAGACAAGGACTAATAAAGGGTTTCAGTCTTGCCGCTATCACTCTCTCTCTCTCTCTCTCTCTCTCTCTCTCTCGCTTTGTCCGCCTCTCTATTTCGTTCTCTCATTTTCTCTCCGTCTGCTGGCTCGACTCTTAAGGCGACCGCGAGCTCGGCCCGGCTCTGTCAGGTAGCAATTTAGGAGGCACCGTTTGCCGGGACAGATGATGACACAGGGAGAGAGGAAGAGCAGTGACGTCACACCACCTGAGTGAAGCATCGCAGGGTTATCACGTATAAATGTGCAGTTTAGTGCGAGACGGTAAAAGATGAGAGGAGAAACAGAGTTTATGAACTGCTGATCTTCAGATGCACTAAAGGAATTACGCAAATATGAAAAAAATGTCATTTTTGGCGCTCGAGATCGTCTGGACGCTTTCGCATTTATAGTCGCCGCTGTGGAGGATGCGAATAAATAAATGACGACGTAATAATTCTTCGTTTGCTTTCAAACTTATGGTTTGGTGAATGAGGCACGAATAAAGAAATAAGGCCACAAACTACGACGATCAAAGCTGCCGATTTAATTCGTGCAACAAAAAAAAAAAAACGCAATATGGAAAAAGCAATTTGCAAAAAAAAGCTGAATTTTCATCCCGATTTGGTGAAATTGGTGCCGAATAGAAACAAAATGAACATTTGAAAAGTCGAGATGCTGTACTGTGAAATTTACTAGGAATTTCTGGATTTTTATTTTTTTAATTTTCACAGTGCATCCAAAATATGGATGAAAACTGTGGAGGAAACTCATCATGACTTAAAGACAAACTGTTATTACGCCCTTAAACTCGAACTCTTGATGTAGTTTCTGTCTCTACTAGAACAGGTTGATTATTTTCCTCATTGTTGCAGCTCCTCTCTTCCCAGTCTGTCAGTATCGCTCTGTTTACTTCCTGTCTCTATGAAGCCCCGCCTGCTCCGATTGGAGCGATGTGTTCTGATTGGTGTTTGGGAAATGCCCCGCCCCTTACCATAACCGCCAGTTTCAACACACTACTGACTAACTCAAGCAGGCCCCGCCCCTTTATTCTGCGCATGAATTATTGAAATGTTTCAGGAGTTCAGAGAGACTGATATAGAGAAGAACTCCCGCCTTTTTCATGCTCAAACATCAACATCTCACACTAGAGACAGATGGGAAAAGGCTCTTTACTGGAGCAACGCTCTCTATCAGCACGTACAGTGCGCACTAAGACAAAGACGTTTACTGCAACACCCCATAAGCATTTCTGCGGTGACATCAGCATCAGTTCATCAATGCTAGAGAGTCGCCACAGCAACATCGCCATGGTTACATTATTCACTGCAAAATCACCATGGCTACATTTCTAAGCATCCCTGTTTCTCCGGCGCTCCCTCCCCACCTCGCTCTGTCAGTCTATTGACCGCTGTTGGTTTTTCTCTCTTTCTCTGTGTCTCTTTCTAGATTATTCTCACCGGTTTAACCCAGAATGCTGTGCCAGCAAAGAGAGATGGATAGTTCTGTGATGCAAGACAGAGGTGCCTATTTAACACACACACACACACACACACACACACGCTCACACACACACACACACACTCACGCACACACGCACACACTCACACACACACACACGCACACACACACACACACGCACACACACACACACACTCACACTCTCACACACACACACACTCACACACGCACGCACACACACACACACACGCACACACGCACACACGCACACACGCACACACGCACACACGCACACACTCACACACACACACACGCACACACACATGCACACACACACACGCACACACACACACACACACACACACACACACACACAGCTTCCTGAGCTGCTGACATGCTGAAGGACTTAAAGTCCTGACAGAGAGATCAGCTGTTTGAAAGAAAGAGCGAGGAGATTCTGATGTCATTTGAAAAAGCCACCCAGAAAAACAGGGATTTCTGCGGCTCGAACTCATACGAGTCAACTATCTGTTTTCTGAGATCTGCCCCTCATTTGTTCCCTCCGTCTTTAAGTGTTTTCAGCTCGTTCTCTGTCCTGCGCCGCTCACACCAGCTCAAGGTCGATATCTGCAGATTAACCGAGAGAAACATCCTTATATAACTATAAATTAGCGCAGCTCGGATCCTCTCAGGACACACGAGCACCTCGACAACCACAACAGATCTGGACTCTGGATGGATATTTGGCTGCTCTCATCAAAACAAGACATGAAGAAGATTGCAGCGCAGTCAGCGGTGTAGAACTCGTCTGCCGTCTTTATCCGCTCTTCCGATTGTCTGTGGTTTTTGATTTTAAGTAGTTAATCGCTCTCTTGTGTATCAACAAAAACTAACGTTCAGATTAATTATGATTAAAAATATGATTAAAAAAAAATATATATATATATATATATATTTATATTTACAGAGAGAGAGAGTGAGAGAGATTATATAAAAAATATATTTTATAAAATATATATAAATTATTATAATATATATTTGAAAATATTGATTATGCAAAAATAAATTAAATGATTCTAGAAAAATTTATTTAAATAAAAAATATATATATATATATATGGAGAGAGAGAGATTATATAAAAATATATTTTATAAAATCACATATAAATTATTATAATATATATTTGAAAATATTGATTATGTAAAAAAATAAATTAAATGATTCTAGAAAATTTTATACAATATATATATATATATATAGAGAGAGAGAGAGAGAGAGATTATATAAAAATATATTTAATAAAAATACATATAAATTATTATAATATATATTTGAAAATATTGATTATGTAAAAAAATAAATTAAATGATTCTAGAAAATTTTATACAATATATATATATATATATATATATAGAGAGAGAGAGAGAGAGATTATATAAAAATATATTTAATAAAAATACATATAAATTATTATAATATATATTTGAAAATATTGATTATGTAAAAAAATTAATTAAATGATTCTAGAAAATTTTATAAAAAAATACACATATATATGTATAATTTCAAAATATAGATATTATTTATTTATATTTTCACAATTTTTAAAAATATATAAATCAATTAGAATATTATATAAATTTGTGCCACTAATGCTTACTGACAGTCAGATGTCCTTCTATTGAATCACACAATGTTCTTTGTGGATTATTCTCAAACAATCCTGAATAACCCGATCATCATCCGTTTTTAGAAACACGTTCGATGTCGAATGCCGTCGACCCCCGATTCATACAGTTACAAGCACGGCACATAAGCATCAATACTTTAACCTGTCTACTCAGGAATACAAACTAACACTGTAAATACATTCTGCAGCGAATCAACATCTCCATAAAAGCCCAGTGGACGAAACGAGCAGTTGAAGTGGAATGACAGAAGCTAATTGATGAATTACATTGAGGCTAATTGAGATTGAGATTCAGTTTGCTCTGACCTCGCTCGACGCCGGCCGGTCAGCCCGCGTCCCTCCTGCAGCTCATTTTCTCCTTCTGAACCTTGACAGACTTTTAGATAGACATCTTTTTCCACTGCTCTATTTTTTTCTACCGTTCTCATTCATTTTGGGGCACGTCTGCATTACTTTGTAATTTTTCACTGGGAATTTGGAGAGAAGTGTGACATTTTAACGGGTCTTGTCCTCCGCACGCTCTTCCAGAAAAAGGCTCTTTTGAATACTAAACAGATCCCGCTCTCTTCAGCGATAGAAGTCCTAAACGTCTCACTTAGAAAGACTAAAATACACAGGATTTGGTCCGTACTCCACAAACGACTGCGTACGCTTGCACAAACAGTGCAGTTTTACAGTGCAACAGCTATTTAATAATAGAATGATTCGATATGTGCGTTGAAATTTAACTTCTGTGCCACTAATGTCATGCATGTTTTCCAACTCATCGCTTTTTTATATAGTGCATCAATTATGGCTTGTAAAACAAGTTGCTTAGAGTTACTAAATTCATCTCTGACCAAAATCTAACGGTGGAGCGCTTTGTTTCAAAGCGAATCCTGGTTCACATTGGTTTGCAATAGAAAAACAAGCAAGCAAACTGCATCTATCTCAGCTAGGTCAATATTAATTACCAAAGTTGTTGAGCACACAGCAGCTGTTGTAAACAAATGCAAATGCATTTTCATATCAAACAAGGTCGGCATGATCACTCAGCTCGCACACGGATTCCGACGCTTGTTTACTAACAAGTTGTACAGCTATCGTAGTCGGGACGATCCACGCACGGCCTTTCCGCTCGCAGCTTCTGAGTATTATTGCAGTGATTACGAAGATATTGAGGATTTTAAAGGGACAGTCCACCCAAAAATGACCCATATGACCTTTACCTTTGCGTGGAGCACAAAAGAGGATACTTAGTAGAATGTCCAAGCTGCACTTTTCCATGGTGTCATGTGCAAAAAGCTTTTTTGGTTCGGTCAGTGACTCACCCGTGATGGTAACGGAAGCTTGTCCTTCCTCTCCGAGCAGTGGATTGGTCAGTCGGCAGATGTAGGTGCTGTTGGGCTCCAGGACGACGGTCAGGACGCTCTTCACGCTGAAGAGACCCTCCTCGTTGGCTACTTGCGAGATGGTGATGTTGTCCGTCAGGTTGCGTCCCGCGCCGTCCTGCCACAGCACCTGCGCCTCAGGGTAACCGCCGTACGCCACGCAGGTGAGGGCGACCGCGTCGCCGGGCTTCCGGTTGGACTCTGTGCCCCAGGTGACCAGCGGTTTGGAGAAAGGTGCTGGAGAGAGCGAGAGAGGATGAGTTAGTGCGGAGCAGGGTTAATGCTGTTAATAAACTAAAAAACTAAACCAAATCTAAATAATTATTACAAATATATTTGAATATTACGCTGAAAGAAATGGAATAAACTAAATGAAATGAAAACGAGGAACTTTAAATAAATGAAATGGAGCTTAAAGTAAACCTTCAAAATAAATATGAATTAAACCTAAATGGTAAATAAATAAACAGAAATGAATAACACTGACAAAAGCACACAACGGTATCACTAAAAATGAAAAACTGAAATCAGGTTACAACAAAAACTGAAAAGCAACTAAAATAAAAGAAATAGCATTCAAAAAAAAATCCTAAAATAACTATTTATTAATATTTATTGAATATCACAAGTTTTGACAAAACAAAGAGCTAACATGATCTAAATTAAAATTAAATTATAACCTCATTTTGCACAAGAATGAAATGAAATGAATGAAAATTAATAAACACCGCCGTATTAGTGATTACGCTGAGGTGGATCGAATTAAAATGCTTTTCTGAAGACAGTACAAACTCCTCGGCCTCACGCGAATCGCTCGAACGCCGTATTCCAATGTCAGAACGGTGAGATTGCAGCAGGATAACATAATCCGGCGGGAAACCGGCAGCTCTGGAAAGCCACTGAAACCGAACGGGGGCGCTTAAAACGATCCACCGCTGTGCTCCACCTCGGGACCCGCCCCGGCTTGACATGATTCCCATTAAATTGTTAATTACATTCGAGGAGCTTAGCATAAAACACACATGGCTCAACATCAGACTGGAACACGCTCATCCGCGAGAGGTGGAGGAACCACAGCGGCGCAGGGCTTCTGGGAAATCGGCCGGTCGTAAAGTGTTTTTGTTGGGGGTTAGTACTTCGTTGGCAGATGAAGAAATTATTGCACCACCGTCCCTTGAGCAGCTACACGGAGGGAGCTGGAGGCGGCCGTATTCCCACAGCCAATCATAATTCGGCAAACAAAAAAGTTGGGACGATGGGAGAAAAAGCAATCAGACGGTTGTGGGGTCGCCGAAAAGAGGGCGTGACGCCGACGGGGCGGTGACCTCTCGCTGCCGTCCGTCTGACTGAAGGCTGAAACTAACAACTGCTCCGAAACTCAATCCATCCGTCTGTTGCTTCTTTGATTAATCGGATATTATACAAATCGTGTGGTTAAGCGCAGTTCTCATGATTATTGATTAATCATCTGATCGTGGCTATTCATTCTAATCGCGGTTTCTTTTTAGACAATCGCAGGAATCATTTGTCCATCCAAAAAAGGGAAATTTACTCACTTAAGGAAACGCCATCAAAGTCATAATCTCAAAGTTTGGACACAGAACTATTTTTTATATTTTTGAAACAAGCCTCTTTTGCTCACCATTTATTTGATCAAAAATACAGTAAAAATAGTGAAATATTATTGTAATGTAAATCATGTGTTTTCTATGTGAATATATAGTACAGTGTCATTTATATTCAGTGATAAAAGCTGAATTTATTTGATCAAAAATACAGTAAAAATAGTGAAATATTTTTCTAATGTAAATCATGTGTTTTCTATGTGAATATATAGTACAGTCTAATTTATATCCAGTGATCAAAGCTGAATTTTCAGAGTCACACGATCCTTCAGAAATCATTCTGATGTGACGATTTGATGCTCATTTATTATCAATGTTGGAAACGGTTGTGCTGCTTATTTATTTATTTATTTTTCTAATACTTTTTTCAGGATTCATTGATGAATAAAAAAAGCTAAAAAGAACAGCATTTATATAAAACACAAAACTTTTCTAATAATGTAAGTCTTCGCTATGACTTTTTATCAATTTTACACATCCTTGATGAATAAAAGTATTAGAATCTTTCAACAAAAACAAAAAAAACAAAAACAAAATACTGACCCCAAACTTTTGAAAGGTAGTGTAAAACATTTCTATTGTAAACAAAAGTATCAGTATTTATGATGATGATGAGTAACGATGCTGAAAATTCAGCTTTGCATCACAGAAATAAATTATATTTTACAGTATATTAAAATAAAAAAGCAATATCTTCAATTGTAATAATATTTCACATTTTTACAGTTTTTTTTTTCTGTAGTTTTGCTCAAATAAATGCTGCCTTGATGAGCATAACACTAAAAAATAGTAACGTTTCAAAGTAAATCACATGGGTCTACTTTCTTTTTTCAATATTTTTTTATTATCATATTATATACGACTCAAAACTATGCAATAAGTCGTGTTTCTTTTATCGTCTAAAATGTCCTGTGACTTTTATTCCAAAGTGACATTTATATATATATATATAAAATGCATTTAACAACAAATAAGCAAAAAGCAGAAACTTAAAGGTTTTTATAGACACATTTCTCACGTCTTGCTTCATTTTTGTGATGTCCTGTGATAGAAAGCAAACATTTTGTTGTTATTTTGAATGTACACAAAACTCTGCAGCTGCGAATGACGTCTTACTGACAGCATGTTCAGTTGTTTCATTCCTGCAAAAACAACATATCACACTGTAGTATTATAAAAACGTGCACATTTACCATTTGTGCTGAGCGGAACATTTTCTACCCTATACAGGGTCACTGGCCTGAAAAGTCTGAAAACTTTTTGTGTCAGTATATACAGCCTTCAAGCCAAGTCCAGGTCAGCTTTATGTTCAACTTTCTGTTTGCAATTTTTCATAGTCGAGTCTTTGTTTATTTTGCATTCGAAATCTCGGCCGGATGTCAGGAAGTCACCGAAAGCGTTCGCTTTAAACGCTTTCTTTTCCTTCGGAAGGAGCCGTTTTGGAGCAACGTGAGCGTGAGGAGATGATCGTTTGTGAGCCTTTAGGTGTCATACAGAGAGAATATAATAATTACAGACGACACATTTTTTGTGGCGCTAGTTGAAAACCTCCCGAAGAAGAAGAAGAAGCGGCCGCAGCCTCGCGCCAGCTCAAAATGATCCCGCTAATAAATAGTAAAGATTATAATGTTCAACACTGAAAAAGACAGGATTGCTTTTGTTTCATCTTCATTAGACGTACAGAAGCAGACAGGAGCGGTACGTCTCCGAGCATTAATATTACTTAATTCAAGGCATGGAAAGAGAAAGGCGAGAGAGACGGAGAGGAAGAGAGCAGAGAATGGGAAAATGCCATCTATAGATCATAAATAATGATGTACCCCGGTAAGTCTGAGTGCACTCAGCCATAAAAATAATAACACATATAGGCGGCTACAGTCGAGCACGTTCTCCGGGGACCGCGGCGCACCATCAATCACGCGAAATCCTAACCATCGATACGACTGCATATTGATCGGGGTCATTGCGAGAATCGCATATAAATGATCGTGCTCATTATTGGGCCTTTGCAAAATTTCATGAGCAATAATCAAAAGGTGCGAAGATATCCATCACGATACGACGCGATATCCGTAAGTGACGCAGGGTGCGCAACAACACGCACGGCGATACACGGTCCATAATAACGCTGATAACAGCAGTGCTTTCATAGCTGGTGTCCGTTCGCAGAGGCTGACGGCCATAACGATTCAGGTGACATGGATTATAGAGAGGCGGGAGGTTTTGCAGACAGTCGATCTCCGAGACGAAAGTAACGCGAGTTGAGCTCTATTGATGCTGCTGATGCGTTATTTTAGCTCGGGTTATTAAAACTAATGCGGCGCTTGCAATGAAATAAATACGTCGAGTTTTAGATTGTTCTCATTTATTTTATTGTTCGCACATCGATGAGCACATTTGATTGAGTGTTGGTTAGTGTGCGGCGCTGACCGTCAATCAAACCCCGTCGGGGAAAAATGTGCCGCTGAACGTTACATTTTAGCGATTCTTTTAGTTTTACAGTTTTATACTGTCATTTTTCATAATATTTTGAATTAGTTTCTGTTTTTATTTTAATTTCAGTTTGTTGTTTTGCTGTCATTTATATGTTTAAATTGTTTTGTTTATTTATTTATTTTTATTGTTATTCTTAGTTATTTTATTACATCACTAAATGTTGCCATGCCAACTTTTTTTTTGTTCTTATTTTTTCATATTTTTTTTTTTATTTACTTTGGTCTTAGTTTTATAAATACTATAAATAAAGGCATCCATTACTCACACAATGTTTTTAGAGATCCATAAGAGATCCACTCCTCTTCAAAACTTAATAAAATGTGATTTATTTTTCCCTCCAGTGAAAGTCCATTCATAACACACAAGTAAACATAATCCGTATAAATCAAGCGGATTAATAAAAGTCTTCTGAAGATATGAAGATTGAATTTAGGCTTATTATTACGTCTATAACACATAACCGCTCTGATTCTACTTTACAGTTTTCACTGAATAATTCGTGTGACGCTTTAACAGAAATATGAGCCTCGGTGAGTTACTGCAAGTGGATTTCTGCTGTCGACAGAGCTGAACATTAAGACAACAATTAATTGATGACGCTTGCATTCCCATCACTCCCTGTTCCTAGGAGAGCGACGTGTACCATGTGACCTGCGCTCCGGCTCTCTGATTGGTTACCTGCCACCTGCATCAGCATGGCTCCGCGGTCGAACATCTGCACTTTGACGAAACACGAGTAACCTCCCTCGTCCGTGACTCGCACTTTCTTCAGCAGGAGCGAGACGTTGCCGGCCGTCAGCTGATCCGGATACAGGCTGGTGCGGTTGGCGAATCTGTCGTCTTGGTCGAGCAGCTGATCCTGGCTGTGCCAGTAACTGTGTACGGCGCGCCTCGTGTCCGAGAGCTGCCAGAACACACTCAGGTCAGACAGGTTGAACTCTCTGGCCCCTGAGAAAGAGCAGTTGAGGACGGTGTCCATCCCAAACAGAGCCACCACAGGGGATTCTGGGACGTGGACATTCAGAGCTGCAGGAGAGAGAGAGAGAGAGAGAGAGTCATAGCATGAGGAATCACATGTTCACTGATCTCACATAAGAGAGCTTGATGAATGATGAAAACATATTGTACATTTCAGTGAAACTGGGCTGCAAAAACCAAAGGGTCAAGGTTTGGCTGGTTAGGTAATATGCAATAAATGCAATAAACATATTCCTCCAATCACAGATATTAAAAAAGTATCCATGTATTCTGATGACACATTTGCTGTTGCCAGCAACATATTAAAAAGAAAAACAGACAATAAGTATAGAGTCAGAGAGAGGGTAGAAAATGGTCTGGATATATATATATATATATATATATATATATATATATATATATATAATTATTAACTATGTAATTAAATATAATTATAACAATATATTGTATAATATATAATTATATAACATATAATATAAATATAATTATTATATTTATTTAATATTTTTGAGTTAAAATAATGAACTTATTTTTAAGATTTTTAATTATACATTTTATTTCAACATTTAATAAATTAATATGAATGTTTATAATACGTTTTAATAATATCTTTATATATATATATAATTATTAACTATATGATTAAATATAATTACAATTATATATTATATAATATAATAATATATAATTATATAAAATATAATATAATATTTTAATTATACATTTTATTTCAACATTTAATAAATTAATATGAATGTTTATAATATGTTTTAATAATATCTTTATATATATATATTGTATAAACATAAAATAAATATGAGCTTTAAAAATTTCATCAGCAGTATATGAGCATAAAACAGAGAAAAAATGATAAAAAAACATTCCCAATAATACTTTTCTCTTTTTTTCCAATATTTTACTCATTTCCATGACTTTCTGAGGACTTTTGTATCATTTTCAGCTTTTCTATGACTGTACAAAACTTGTCTTTACAGCACAAATAAACTTTCCCGACATTATAAGATGACTTCAGGGATGGATGGATGGATGAATAAATAAACAATAAACAGTATCCCCTTTAAAGTTGACAAGCACTTCAGGACATTCACTGCACTCGCACACAAACTAATATTGACGCGCCGATGTTTCTGTCATCCTGATGGAGGGAAATAAACACGTGTGAATGAGGATTTGCTAATTAGTCCGTCAGTTCTCCGTCTGAACCAACAGTGGTGCGTTACATCCAAACAGAAGACAGGAGAGAGGCAATGGATTCATGACTAAATGTTTGGTTTTCATTTATAGATGCGATATGTCATTTTGTTTTGTGGGAGATTTTGCGCTAGTTTGAGCTGTGTCATTCCATCCGCTTCTCGGCAAGAAAGGAAAGTCGGAAAAGATGTCCATCTGTGGCAAACCGTTGTGACTTCTATTCATTTTCAGGATATGAATTTCTGATATCAAGAATTACATTTAGACTAGTTAAAATGTTCATTTCTGATATCATGAATGTGGTTGTTACTAGTAAGAAAGCCGTTTTAGAAATCAGAAATTATATTGATATCAGGAATTCATTTCAGATATCAGAAATGAACATTTTTACTATAGTAGCAATTCAATTGATATCAAGAATAGACATTTTTACTAGTAGAAATTCAATTGTTGATATGAGAAATGAACATTTGCTCTAGTAACAATGTAACTGTTGATATCAGAAATTAACGTGAGTTACTAGTGGTAGATTTCTGATATCAACAATTGAATTGCTACTATAGTAAAAATGTTCATTTCTGATATCTGAAAATAAATTCCTGATATCAATATAATTTCTGATATCTAAAACGGCTTTCTTACTAGTAACAATCACATTCATGATATCAGAAATTTGCATTTTTACTAGTAAGAATTGTATTCCTGAAATGTGAAACTGGAATTTCAACTAGTAAGAAATGAATTCTTGACATCAACAATTGAATTTGAATGGCAGCCTATGGAGAGATTTCACTAGTGAAAATACAAGTACAGACATGAAGAATAGACATTTTGACTAGTGAAAGTTCCTATCCTGAGAATGAATAAGAGTCAAAACGGCTTGCCGTAGTCCATCTTTACTCACGCCGGCACCTGATCGCTCTTTCTGACGTCAGAAAAACCAAAGGCCATCGCTGAGAGACACATCGACGGCACGACAAACAGTGACGCAGAAGAACGTCATCGAGTCGAAACGTGAACAAATCATGCTGTTCACACAATACGCTCCATACGTTGCGTGTGTTGTTTCTGTGATGGCACATTTAAAGTGTCTGTGTCCCGGGATCAGCGTGAGGCGGCGCTGACGTCATGGAAACTTCAGGAACGCGTCTGTCCTCACACCAACATTAATGATGCTCATATCAACCTCAATCTGTTGCTACACAGGGGACAGCGCTGCGTGCGTGCGTGTGTGTGTGTGTGTGCGCGTGCTGAAGGAGTTTCAAAAGTGTGACAATGAAATGAGAAAAAGTGTCTGACTTTGTAATGTTCACAATTTGCGATACAATAACAGCTCTGATGTCGGTACATAAGGCCAACTGTAAACCTAGAATAAATGTCAAGGACTATCTCTTCTGGAAAGATGCAGCCTAAAGAATGAGATTAATAAAGTAATGAATAAAACTGCAGCTCTTGTGCGTGTTCCCGGTCAGCAGCGGTCAGTATCTGTCAAGATGAACCCGCGATAACTGTTATATTTAAATAAGCTTTATAAATCAACTCGAACTCTCTTTTGTGCACAATAGCTGCATTTATTTGATCAACAATGCAGTGAAAATTGTGAAATTTGTTGTTTTTTTTTCCTGAAATATTATGTCCATATTCATTTCTAAGCTCAGTACTGTCCATTATTTTATTTTACTTTACATTTTATTTTAGTTCGTAGTAGAATACACTTCTGCTCAGCAAGATCGCATTTATCTGGTCAAAAATACGGTAAAAATAGTGAAATATTATTGTAATGTAAATCATGTGTTTTCTAAGTGAATATAACGTACAGTGTCATTTATATCCAGTGATCAAAGCTGGATTTCCTCCAGAAATCATTCTGATCTGATGCTCAAGAAACATTGAAAACAACTTCTTATATTTTGTGATGCATATATTCAGAATTATGATGATCTGATGCGTCTGATGTTAATATCTATAGGGAGGTTGATGGTCCTTTTCATATCACATTGATTCCTATCCAATTAGAAGTCATTATGATCATTATATATAATTAAACAACAAATTAGCCCAAATTATCTTTAAATGCCATGCGGCTGGATTACATCTGTTCAAGTTAATTTGTTTAATGCAAAAGCGCGTGTACGTATGCTTTGTGCCGCTTTCTCTCTCGTCTGTATTTAAACTCTGTGTGGCGTTCGTTCAGCGGTCAAAAGAAGGACCGAAGGACCGGATGGGCATCAGAACCGGTACACTGTAAAAACTGTTACTTAAATTCAACTCAAAAAAATCAAGGCAACATTTTCCAACTACTTTTTGTACGTTTAGTGAACTTTGTGGTATTTTGAGTTCGAAAAAATCAGTATTATGTATTTTACTGTATGCTAAAAAATGAACATTTGAGTTTAACCATCGTGACCAAATCATACTTAGTTAAAATAAGTAATATTTAAAATAAAATGATAAATACTACAATTAATTAATTGACTCTCATTAATTTAGACAAATTATGTATTCAATCCACTTGAAATAATTAGTTAAAATAAGTAACATTTAAAATTAAATGATAAATACTACAATTAATTAATTTACTCTCATTAATTTAGACAAATTATGTATTCAATCCACTTGAAATTAGTTAAAACAAGTAACATTTAAAATAAAATGATAAATACTACAATTAATTAATTGACTCTCATTAATTTAGACAAATTATGTATTCAATCCACTTGAAATAATTAGTTAAAATAAGTAACATTTAAAATTAAATGATAAATACTACAATTAATTAATTTACTCTCATTAATTTAGACAAATTATGTATTCAATCCACTTGAAATAATTAGTTAAAATAAGTAACATTTAAAATTAAATGATAAATACTACAATTAATTAATTTACTCTCATTAATTTAGACAAATTATGTATTCAATCCACTTGAAATTAGTTAAAACAAGTAACATTTAAAATAAAATGATAAATACTACAATTAATTAATTGACTCTCATTAATTTAGACAAATTATGTATTCAATCCACTTGAAATAATTAGTTAAAATAAGTAACATTTAAAATAAAATGATAAATACTACAATTAATTAATTTACTCTCATTAATTTAGACAAATTATGTATTCAATCCACTTGAAATAATTAGTTAAAATAAGTAACATTTAAAATAAAATGATAAATAATACAATTAATTAATTGACTCTCATTAATTTAGACAAATTATGTATTCAATCCACTTGAAATAATTAGTTAAAATAAGTAACATTTAAAATTAAATGATAAATACTACAATTAATTAATTTACTCTCATTAATTTAGACAAATTATGTATTCAATCCACTTGAAATAATTAGTTAAAATAAGTAACATTTAAAATTAAATGATAAATACTACAATTAATTAATTTACTCTCATTAATTTAGACAAATTATGTATTCAATCCACTTGAAATAATTAGTTGGCATTGCTATAACTTGAATAAATAAGGAAAGAGAGGTATTGGTTTCCAGCGCTCTATAACGGCGTCCGTATACAAACGATTCATGTTAATGGAACACAACAATGAAACATTTTAACTGACAGAAACTTCGGAGCATCTTTAAGTGCAGCACAGAACACCTTCAAAGTTCAATCACGCTGAATAAAGCCCTCAAAAACTCCACAGAAATCCCAAACCGGTCCGGTTCAGGCGACGACGACCGTTAACGCTCACGCTGTCATGGGCGGGTCGTGACCTTTCGCTTTGGATATAAACACTAAAATAGAGTTTTGTAGAAGCAATTTATTGTGAAGTATAACACCAGATGTACCCGTTACATCTGAAGAAGAATGTCTCTCTGCTTATCCCGAGGTTTACCGATTCACGTGATTGGCCGGATCCGGGCCGTGTCCGGGTCGGACGGGGAACCTGTGCCTGTGGTGTCGGCGGAGACTGTGTGAACCAGCTCATCCTTTGTGAAGATCTTCCCGACTCATCAGCCAGTGGCACAGATCCCAACAAACCGTCCCACACCGGCGTGATCAAAAAGATCTTAAACTAGACGGAACTGGATTAAATATTTTGACTGTCGGGTTTAATGACCCGTAACTCTGAGTATCGGGCAAGTGTTCACTGTTGGCCAGAGGAGAACCCGACTAAGCCTGGTTTCTCCCAAGGTTTTGGTTCTTGCCGCTGTTTCCTTTGTCTTGTTTAAGTTGGGGACACTTGATATTCATCAGTGTTTTTGGTGTCGTCGTGTGTGAACTGAGCCGAGCCGGACGATTACGTCACTGTTTTCTCCAGTGCTGATATGCATAAATTAACTAGACTAATAACTGCTGATCTTTGCCACGGAATGAATCAATAATATATAGAATAAGCTGCTCAATGACACTATTTTCTTTGGGAGCTGCTGTGCAGCCAAAATGATTTGCCAATTATTACTGTAAAGCTGCTTTGACACAATTTGCATTGTAAAAAGCGCTGAATAAATAAAGACTTGACTTGAAGTTCAGGAAAATCATTTTTTGATAGGTAATAATAAGTTACAGAAACATTCACACTTTTTACTTTTGTAAAACTTGAATACAAAAAGAAAAAGGAATCAATTTATTGGAAGAAAGATACTTTTTTAAATAAATTCCTACAGACAACACCCTTGAAGCGCTTTTTACAGTGTGCATAAACAGCGCGGGATGTGTGGCGGCCTTGATGACTTTATTTGATTGCGGAGACACAGGTTCCTCTCTCTCTCTCTCTCTCTCTCTCAGTGACTCAAATGTCGCCCGGCCCCATTAACACAAAGCGTCGGGTGTAAATTCTTATTCCTACCCCGATGCCGTCTTCTCTCCAGCATCGTCCTGTCGTTCTCGCTAAAAACCTTCTCCTGGATCAATCATCTGTGGTTTTTCCAATGTTCCAGCGCTCTTACGTAATTCCTAATCCTGGCATTCACTGCAAACGTGGGGCAGATTCACATTTAAAGTGTTTGAATGAGGATTTGGAGGCTTTTCAATGCTCTTTCAGCGCTTTAGTTAGCAGCTATTCAGTGTGTTTAGCTGCTGTTTCTGCCATATTTTAATCTTTTAATTGTTTTCATCCCTTTGTCAACTATATATAGCGTTTTAGGATGAAGCTGTTTATGAACACTCTCGACTGAAGTTGGCATGTGAAGGCTTGCACTGGAAAAATGCTTTGTCAGGGAGTATAAATGTGGTAATCTCTAAACAACCTGGAATCCTGAGACGTAAAACGTATGGCAGTTTCCTCAAAAATATGAGCTGTTTTCAACATTGATAATAATCATAACTGATTCTTGAGCATCAAATCGTCACATCAGAATGATTTCTGAAGGATCATGTGACTCTGAAGACTGGAGGAATGATGCTGAAAATTCAGCTTTGATCACTGGATATAAATTACACTCTACTATATATTCACATAGAAAACTGATAATTTACATTAGAATAATATTTCACTTTTTTTAATTTTTTTTTTACTGTTTTTAATTGTTATAAATGCAGCCTTGGTGAGCAGAAGAGACTTCAGTAGTGTATTTTACTAGAATTAACTTTTGTTAAATAAAATAAAATAATATACAATACAATACAATAAAATAAAATAAAATAACAAATAAAAAAACAGAAGAGCAGATGAGACTTCAGTAGTGTATTTTACTAGAATCAACTTTTGTAAAATTAAATAAAATAAAATAGAAAAATAGAAAGAAATAATAAAAATGAATAAGATAAAAGACTGCTGTAGCCAGTAAGATGAATTACTGATGCTGGTGAATTGTAATGAAAATGAATGTGGACATATAATATCTCAGTAATTAGAAAAATTGTTTGTTCATATTGACTTCTCATTGCGATCTTGGCAAATCTGAGCACAGTTTAAAAATATGATATGAAAAAATACAATATGTAATTTTTTAATTAAAATATCCAAAAACCACTTGCACAGTGTTCTATATTCCGTTGAGCTGTGTACTTACATTATCCTAAACATGTCCAAGAATATGTAAATTGATTCACTAAACTCTATTCACAACAGTGCCCGTCCCTCTCTTGTCACCCGTCAATCACGAAATATCTGCATTATTCCTGGTTTCCGCTCGTGCTGCACAGTAACCATGGCAACAGACGCGGACAGCTGCGTTTCGTTCAAACATGACGGACCATGGCAAACAAACATACGGAGAAATGAAGCGAGAATCAATATCGGCGTGGCGTTTCTGACATGGAGAGAGCTTTGATGTTTTCGCACGTTATTAGACGAGCAAATATAGGCTACAAGACTAATGAATGTCATGCAGCTCAACACGACAGTGTCAGAATATCATCAGTGTGAGACTGTTAGTCTCATACAGACAAAATAATACTTTATACACACTCAAACTCAGTTTAGTATGATAGTGTAACGTAGAGCCTTTGATCAAGCATTGGTGTTTTTTTTAAATCATTACTTTAACCCAATTGGGTGGGGAGAAAGCTATATATATATATATATTCGCAAAGTAAATACTAATACTATAACTAAGTAACAAATGCGGACAACTTTGAACAAGTTAGACTAAACAAAAACTAAATGCAGTCATTGGCAGCGGCTCCTCCACTCGCAGCCTCACACGAACTGTGTAGCGTAAGTGCAACATGGAGCTCCAAGAAGTAAAGGAAAAAATAAAACAGGAGAATTAACTTTGAGAAAGTTTGGAGGAAAGTCGGAGGCATGGAACCATTTTACCCCCGTCTTCGGTAATTGCGCAACCAGGCCGGATTGTTTCAGGTCTCCTTGTAAAAGGTCTGAAGATCGAATTTGATCTTCCGCAGGGTCGAGACATCAGGGTTTGATTTTGTAGCCTCTGCCCAGAGAGTAACATGTATTCTAGTCCTGTCTCCTGTCATGTGTTCCTTGTTTTGCTTGGTTCCCCATGTGCCTCGTTATTAGCACGACTTAATTATAAGCAAACGAAAGGAAGAAACGCTCATAATCCCCTGCGAAAAAAAACGTAAATAACGGCCCACGTATTAAAAAAAAAAAAGGTCGGGTGTAAATCGAGCTCGGGCTCATTATTGCAGTTCATGTGTCGGGCCGGGCCGGGCTCGGACACAACGCGCTCGAGCTTGAGTCGGGTCGGGCTTAATTTTTTGGGCCCGATCTAAGCTCTAGTGTCACGTTAGAGCAGCACTGTAATGAACTGCTGTAACAATTACAGCAATATTTTACAGCAGATGGCTGTATTCTTAATAATACAGCATAT
>CM074278.1:1043065-1048065 GCA_037194245.1 Opsariichthys bidens | reverse complement strand
GAGGTTTTATTGAGCTGCCACACGGTTGCTAGGGAGTTCCGGGCGGTCGCTATAAGGGTGTTCAGGATGGTTGATAGGTGCTCATTTTATTGACTGCCAGGTTAATTGTACGTTTGATCACCTAACTAACCCAAAGTAACTGCACGCTCCTGACGACACTCGGCCCACAATGAAACTCCAAATGAACTTAAAATCGCCTTTGGAGTTTCAATTCTCACTGTCGCCGAGGTACAAAAGAAGTCATTCGCAAGGCCGCACATCTGATGGAGAGGTAGAGGGTTTCCTCTGTGACATTACCATCACAAAGCATCATGGGTAACACCGGACCGCACGCGGTGACACAGGGACGATCTAATCATCTCTCTCTCTCTGTCTTCCGGTTGCCCTTATTGCTCTCGCTTTCTCCTTCACACACTGTATGTGAGAGATTGATTTCCATTTGAATAAGATTTATGGGTCTGATATGTCAGTGTATTGTCGAAACATAATAACACCTCCGCACTCGTTCCGTATCCCGCTCTCACTCCCTGCCTCCAGACTTCCTTTCCCCCTCTTCCTATGAGATTAAGTTCTGCTCAAAGGGCTTTATTGGTCCGATAGGATGATATTGTCAAAACATAATGACATTCACTGTGTAAATATCATTTCATAAATATCCAGCTCTCTCTCTTCCTTCAGTGCTGACGTAGATGAAGCTCTGACTGAGAAAATCCCTGCAAAAAAAACAACATGAGAGATGGAAACAAAAAAGCTGACAGTTATACAAAATGCAACGAAGTGGAGAAACAGATCAAGCGAAAACGGGACCGCGAAGCAGAAGACGACTGGATTTGCAATTACTGAAAGAAACATCAACGCTTGCCAGGCTGCAGAAATGCGGTCTTCAAGATTTAGGCTCCAATTCTGCATAAATGCAAGTGATCTCTACTCGATATGCAATATATATTTATATATGATGTCATCGCTGTCCGTAACATTTCGAAAGTTGAGCGTTCTATCGATGACGTCACTGGGAGCTTTTCAAAGTGTGATTAAAAATTGCTTAAAAGGATAAAGTGTATAAAAAAAAAATAGTCAGCACAGCACAACAAAGAATACAATTATTATTATTATTATTATTATAAAAAATAATCATTATTATTATTATTAGACTGAAATTCTTATGTGTATTTGGAGCCTGAATGTTAAATGTTTTGAGCTATAATTGATCAAAATATTTACGCAAAAATAATTATATCTCACGTTTAACCACTGTAAGAGCCAGAGCTAAATGGCCGAGATGAAGCTGTTCTCGGCGGGTACACGAGCTCTGAACGACCGCTGACGGCCTGGAGCTCACGCCTCCGAATCCGTCTAAGCAAATTGCAATGTTTAAAAATCGCATGTTTTAGGTCTAAACAACAACATTCTCGCCTAAAAAAAAAAAACTAGTTTGTGGTACAACAAGTGTTATATTTGTAAAAAAACAAAAAATACAGCTCTGGAAAAAATGAAGAGACCACTGCATATTTTTTGTTATTTTGACCAGTTGTTGCATTTGACAAATAAATGCTCTAAATTACAATATTTTTATTTGGAATTTGGGAAAAATGTCAGTAGTTTATAGAATAAAACAAAAATGTTAATTTTACCCAAACGTCTCTTAATTTTTTCCAGAGCTGTACGTTGGATTTGCTCAGCCGCCATGACAGTTGCTAAGAGTGCCAATCAGATTCGAGAACCAGAAAGAACTGTTCTATATATATATATATATATATATATATATATATATATATATATATAAAAACAATAAAATTACACTGAGAAAAAAAAAAAAAAACAGCCTCAGAATATTACACTTTTGGAAATATATGGCATTACCGCCCAAGCAGTGAGCTGCGAGGTTATGAACCGCTGCTGTTCTCTGACGGTATAAACCTTTTACAGATGCACAGCATGAATGATCATCTTCATTTCAGGTGTGGAGCTAATCTGGGTAAAGGGCCGCTGATCTTGCCTTAAGCCTTAAATGATCAAAGAGAAGTTGTGAGTATCTGTGCATTCATTGAGCCGCTGCAGGAGACGAGCTCCGCGTCCTTGTAAAGACAACAGCCTCAGAGCAAACAACATCCTCCGAGCCCCGCATTAACACTGAATCTCACACACTTTCATGTTATGTTATATTATGTGCTTTTATATTATCACTAAAATCCTGGATGATATTAAGTCCAAATAACTAATTCATGCATTTGACAAATTCGCCTTACGCTGCATTCAAACGATACATCTTTTCGGCTCATTTCAGTTTGAATTTCTCTGCCAAATGTTTTGAGAAGAAAAAATGACAGCCAGTCAAAGAGAGAGGAGTCTTCCCTCTCTTTCCCTCTGTGAAACTGCAATCTCGGCACATCACGTACATCAGGTCTGGTCTTGATTCCCAGAGGACCGCATGTGAAATCTGCTGATATAATCTGCAGCCTCATACTAATATGCGCTCTGTTTTCATGAGCATCACGTCCTGAGAGAGGGACGTTTACCCCCGACATCAACCTCTGCAGGCCACCCTGTTGCGATCGTGCATTTGTGATTTTTTGCGATTTAAAAAAGGATGCACTAACTGATTGGCCACTGCGATGACCCCCAAACTCAATTTTCACACACGTGGAAAAATATCCCTTCTGATGCAATCAATCATGAGGAAGGGACAAACAGCGAACGTGTTAAACGTGATAAAAGGCACGAGTTTTTGCAGCGATATGTGCAGTCAAACTGTGAACAAACAAGTGTATTCTATGACAAAGATTGTTTCAGTCACTCAGTATGTATTTTTAATAACAACAGAGTCACTTGCAGAGACTCCGCCCACACGCTTCTCTGATTGGCTGTAATTTTGGATTGATTTGGTGGCGAGTGCAGTGCGTTTGCAGAGAGGCTCCGCCCACACGCTTCTCTGATTGGCTGTAATTTTGGATTGATTTGGTGGTGAGTGCAATGCGTTTGCAGAGAGGCTCCGCCCACACGCTTCTCTGATTGGCTGTAATTTTGGATTGATTTGGTGGCGAGTGCAGTGCGTTTGCAGAGAGACTCCGCCCACACGCTTCTCTGATTGGCTGTAATTTTGGATTGATTTGGTGGCGAGTGCAGTGCGTTTGCAGAGAGACTCCGCCCACACGCTTCTCTGATTGGCTGGGATTTTGGATTGATTTGGTGGTGAGTGCAGTGCGTTTGCAGAGAGGCTCCGCCCACACGGTTCTCTGATTGGCTGGGATTTTGGATTGATTTGGTGGTGAGTGCAATGCGTTTGCAGAGAGGCTCCGCCCACACGCTTCTCTGATTGGCTGTAATTTTGGATTGATTTGGTGGCGAGTGCAGTGCGTTTGCAGAGAGACTCCGCCCACACTCTTCTGATTGGCTGTGATTTTGGATTGATTTTACTGGGATTTTTATTGATTTTAGTGACTGGAATTGTATCGTCTGGTTAGGACAGTGTAATGTGCACACCTGAGGACGCCACGGCCAAGTGCACATGATAGAAAAGTGCTGACGAACCCACATACTGCTAACTTCTAGGTATTTTTGTCATAGACTAGCCGCAGACTTAAAACATCAAAGTGCGATGAGTTGTGATGATGCACGCTTGGCTTTAATTACCGGTTCTCTCTACTCAGGTTTTAGCAAATCCACCCAAGTTGGAGAAAAATAACAAGGGGTTTATTCAGACTGCAGGGGCTTAGCTACGATTTGGTCCGTGAGATTTCCAGCAACCTCCCATCATTGGGTCAGACGCGTGGCCTAGTGCGTGTGCGGTGAAGTTCACATCCACCTCGGGCCATTTCGTCTCCTTTGCCCTGCCTCTACCATCCCGTCGTTAACGGCAAAAAGGTAATAAAAACATTCAATAATTCACATCAGAGCTTATACTCAGCACTGCTGCGATTAGATGTGAGAAGAGCCATTACGATTCCAAACTGAGTCTTATTTTTAAGTTTTTCCCTAAACTTTCCGGCGTGTTTTGAAACACTCCAGCTTTAGGCGACCACATTAGCACGCGTCCAATTGCAGGCCCTGAGCTGTAACTATAGTATACCACATATGTGCTGGAAACACAGACAAATGGAGAAACTGGGAATGATATTATGAAAGCATATGAGCTCATACATCCTAGGACCCAATTCATGTCGTGTATATTGAGTTAAGCTCTTCCGTTGAAAGGTAAAAGTTGAGAAACTTCTTGGATTGTATTTTAGAGACTCCTTACGTATTTTGAGGATCCTCTCAGGAATAAAGCTCACAGTTCCCGCAGTGAGTGGACGCTTCTATACTGAGGATTAAACGGAGACCTATAAAACAGACCATAACTGTGGTTTGAGTTCAGACGCCACACCCGAACACAAACACGTCTGAGTCAGAGGGAAAACCCTTTCCTCTGTCTGCTTGTCTCTTTTCTCTCTGCGGGTTTGCTGCTCTATAAAGAATAACATCTTTAACTTTTTAATTAAAATGTCCTAATAGTTTACTCACCTCCATGTCATCCAAGATGTTCATGTCTTTCTTCAATCGACATGAAGGTTTTTGAGGAAAACATTCCGTGATTTTTCTCCAAAAATTCTCAGGATTTTTCACTGGGGTTCAACCGGGTTGGAAAGGTCACGTGACGTAGGAGGAAGTACCGATCCAGTGTTTACAAAGAGAACGTCAAGAACGGAGTCGAACGCCTTGACATAAAAATGTAAAACAACGGACAATTCTGAAGTCGGAGGAGAAGATTTTTCTTATTACGTCACGTGACCTTTCCAGCGTGATGACGTGATGTGTGGCGCGTCAGAGCAGCGCAAGACCAGCATTTGCGTTTATTTTTGTATAAATGTGCGACGGTTTCTCTAGATCAGACTCTCATTCCTCGCCTGGATCGTGTAGATCTGCTCTGAAACTGACATTTGGACCCGTTGAACCCCATTGAAGTCCATTATATGGAGAACAATCCTGGAATGAGTTCCACTTCATTTCTTTTCCACTGAAGA
>CM074278.1:1035565-1038065 GCA_037194245.1 Opsariichthys bidens | reverse complement strand
CTACATCCTGCTCTCATTTCCTCTTTCTTTCCTTCTTTTCGTTGGAAAAACTAAAGTTAGAGATCTTCTGTCCTGTGCTGACATATTGAAACAGGAAGTTTGGGTGGATTTGTACTTTTATTAAAAGTATAAAAAAGTTGAGTAATTTAAATCTATAGGCTATATGATCAAATGTGACAACAAAGACATTTATAATGTTACAAAAGATCATCTTTTAAATAAACTGCTCTTTTGAACTTTCTATCGATTCACAGAAATCTGAAGCAGCACAACCGTTTTCAACACTGATAATAATAATCATAAATGTTTGTTGATCATCAAATCAATTTGTGAAGGATCATGTGACTCTGAAGACTGAAAAATTCAGCTTTGATCACCGGATATAAATTACTCTGTACTCTATATTCACATAGAAAACACATGATTTACATTAGAAAAATATTTCACTATTTTTACAGTATTTTTGATCAAATAAAAGCAGCTTTGGAGAGCAGAGGAGACTTTTTTCAAAAACAAACAAAAAAATCAATGCAACTTTTAAATGTTAGTCTGTGTATTGTGTTTTACACATTGAATAATTGTCTTAATATTCATGCAAAGTGTCAACTAGTTTGAAAGCCCTTCATTAGCTCATGTAAAGCTGACCGAGTCACCAGAGTCCAGTGAGATTTCACTGACAGACTCAGACAGCTGCGCGATCATCTGCTCACTCCAATCTTTGCAGTGTTGTTCGAGGAAAGTAGTTCTGAGACCAGCCATTACATGACCGTATGACCAGCGAGTGGACGCTCCATGAACGGGTCAGACGCACGTGAGCTCTGACCAAACTCTTTCCAGTGTAGGTCACACTGTGTAATGTGAGAGCGCGTCACCGCTTAGTCATAATCAAACCGCTTTCTGTGGCCAAAACCCCCGCCATCAGCACAAAACACGCGGTCAGACGCTCTTCAAAAACAGCTGCAGACACGAACTGGGATCAAAACAAGTTTCTTTTGACAAGCAGTTCAGAGAAATTAGTCTGTGGCTAATGGCTCAATGAGTCACTTCAGGATTAAAATCTCCTGATAATTTACTCTCCTGCATGTCATCCAAGGAAATCACTCCAGGATTGTTCTCCATATAGTGGACTTCAATGGGGTTCAACGGGTTTCAGTGCAGATCTACATGATCCAGACGAGGAATAAGAGTCTGATCTAGAGAAACCGTCGCACATTTTATACAAAAATAAACACAAATGCTGGTCTTGCGCTGCTCTGATGCGCCACACATCACGTCATCATGCTGGAAAGGTCACGTGATAGAACTTCAAAATCATCTGACATCGTTGTCAGAGAAAATGAGATGGAGTTTTCCGCTCTACGTCACGTGACCTTTCCAGCGTGATGACGTGATGTGTGGCGCGTCAGAGCAGCGCAAGACCAGCATTTGTGTTTATTTTTGTATAAAATGAGCGACGGTTTCTCTAGATCAGACTCTTATTCCTCGTCTGGATCATGTAGATCTTTGAAGCTGCTCTGAAACTGACATTTGGACCCGTTGAACCCCATTGAAGTCCACTATATGGAGAACAATCCTGGAATGAGTTCCTCAAAAACCTTCATTTCGACTGCAGAAAGAAAGACACGAACACCTCGGATGACATGGAGGAGAGTGAATCATCCGGAGATTCGGCAACCCTTTAATGCTGAAAACTGCATTAAATCCTGTGGCAGTGCTTCAGATGTTTGGCATTGAGGCTCATGTTTAAACAAGCACGTTTATCTTCACCGCCGTGAGTGTGTCCAACGCTCACCTCATGACAACAATGCCACCATTTAGCCGCCAGGTATTCAACGCATAACAAAACGCCACTATTTTTAAGCGATTACAGTAAAACTCAGCTCTGATGATCAGGCATTCACAACAAAATTTGCCACTCAAAACTCGCGTTTCAGGGCGAAACCACGTTTCCTGGTAAAATGGTCATTTCTTCGGCTAAATATCAGAGGTCACTTAAACCCGCCACAACAGTATTAAAGTAGCCCAGTTCTGCTGACTAGTCCACGGCGGTCTGAACTCAAGTTACGACGCGCAACAGGAAGTGTGAGACTCGTTTCAGGTGCTGGTGGAGTTTAAAGAGTTTGTGGAGATGAACCGGGTGGTCTCAGCTTCACAGAGTTTAACAGTGTGTCTAGACATCATGAACCCCCCCCCCCGGCGTGATGGGATGTGTTGCAGGCGCAGCGCCACACCAGCGTGTCAATGGAGGAGAGCTTCATGGTGCTGGAGGTCCGGGGCAGCAGGGGTGTGGCGGCCCAAACAAAGACCAGCCCGGTCAAAACCACTCCGTCTGGAATCTTAGAGGATCTCAAACACCTTAAAAGGCAAAAACTCACGGCCTGGATGCAATAAAGCAAGCTCATTTATCCATTTTATCAAGCAGTGACTTATGAAGGATGGCATACATGAGAGTAGATGATTTTTTTAAAGCATATGATTTCACTGTAAATGTGACTTGGAG